>JAPZVO010000681.1:0-23558 GCA_029962745.1 Echinometra lucunter
TTTATCGACCGCACTTCTACCCTACCATTTGCCGCTCTAATCCCTTTGACATCACCGCGTCATCTCACTTTCAGCCAATCAGATGCGAGAGTTTAGTGCGGATAATTCTGGGACAATGCGACTGGTCCGGATAAAAGGCACCGCAGTTAATCATCGTCTGTACTAATTGTTGACTAATCATCAAAGTGTATAATAAAAGCACATGCTAATATTATTCAGCCAATACCTATAAGTCCTGAAATGTTCGACTTGTATGCCAATATCATGGCTTTGCATGTTCTCACAGTTATTCTCTGTTATTCACTCCCCTTTTGCTTCCATTTAATTCTCTGCCTCCCCCCTTCTCGACCTCTCTCTCTCTCTTCGTCTTGAGCTCCTTTATCTCCTTTTTTCTTCTCCTCCCTTATTTTTCATTTTTCCTTGGCTCACTTATTCTAAGCATCCACACAGAGGCGGCGCCAGGGTATCATGGGGAGGGGGGCAAAATGATCCATATTATCGAGTTTATTTACGTTTTAAATGAACAAGTAGGGGTATTATAAAGTTGCATGACGAAGCCCTCTCTTTCCCCATACTCTTCTTTCTTCTTCTTTCTCTCTTTTCTTACTGTTCTCCTTTTTTTTGTTGTTGTTGATCACTTGTAAAATCATGGGGGGGGGGGGGGTCGCCCCTCCCCATGTAGCGTCGCTCCTGTATCCACAGCATCCCCTCTCAGTGAGTTTAACTGACATTTACTAAAAATGATAATTTGTGAAATATTTGTTAGATCCCAGAAACAAGCAACCACCTTCTCATTTGTCAAAACGTTTCATTATATCGGAAGATTTTATCCAAATTAATTAATAAATTTAGTTAATATAATGTATGTTGTTGTTTTGAATGTTAAAAAATGTTGTTAATAGGTTATGAAATAGAGAGCGAGAGAGAGAGAGAGAGAGAGAGAGAAAAGGAAAGGAATCTAGTCAATCTTATGGTGAATTTTGCTCAATTTATCATTCACAGAAATTGTACTACAGATTTTTTTGCAAATAAAAATCACACGGTGCATGCCGTATATTTAGTTAAAGAATTAAAAGGTAGAAATTCGTTCATATCTGAGTATAAACGCAATAAGAAGAAATTCAGTGGAAACGAATTTCGAAAAGGCATTGTCAGTTATTTAGTTCATGATATACGTTATTTTAGTTTTCACCCTCTATGTTATGAGAGTATTTTTTTATTATTGCAAATAGTTGTCATTCTAAAAATATGAATGATAAAGTCCCTGGAAAGGAGATAAAAAGACCCCCCCCCCCAAAAAAAAAAAAAAAAAAAAAAAAAAAATCTTGCATTAATTTTGATCACTTTTCTCACCCTGTCTTTCTCATGTGCAAGAGTGGAAATCCAGCTAAGTTGGAATCATCTTTAAGAGTGAAAAATCAACATTTAAAATAGTGGAATCCTCTCCAAATCCATATCATGTATAGTAATGGATTTAGCTTTCACGTAATATGAAAGCTTATAAATCTTTTTTTTTTTAATCAAGTAAAACAATAGTCTGCATAACACCACATGATGGCGATTATTGTGAATAGCGTAATATTGATGAATTTGAAAAGCTATTTTATTGGCGGTGAATATTTAACTGCAAATAAATTTTGGACAATCTGCCTGGAAACGCACAAATACAACTATTTATGAATCACTGACTTTTTTTTTTTTTTTTTTAGAAAAGCGATGATAATCAAAATAGTAATATAGCTCCGATACTGTTGTATCGTCACTTATGTAATATTCAACTTTACCAATGATAAAACTTCCTGGGTGCACAAATTCTCATTGTGAATGATTTTCTTCTTCAAATGCGTGTTTAACGAAACGTTTATTAACTTATGCTTCAGGATTTCGGCTTTTCATAATCCTTTTAAAAGGAGACTTTCTGCAAAGCATAATTCTGAGAGAATTTTGATAAGGTTACATAAAAAACCATGATCGAAAAAAAATAAATAAATTGGATTTCAAGATCACAAAGGAATGCACAATGAAGACAAGGAGCAAGAATATGGACATATTAATCTCATTTGAGTTAAAAGATTTGAATCTGCTGATTGCTGACTTTCACAAATTTTGTTTAAAATTGGCGGAGGATGTATCAGCACTCTTTACACACGAACATGCTCTCCGTGCTCTCTGAAGATGTCACTTCTTCATTACGAACTTTAAAAATCACCATTTTATTCCATGTTTGTGCACTTCAACTCTGTCATAATGAGATTTGCTTAAGGAAAAAAGGCCACGAAGAGCTACTAGGCAAGTTAAAAGAGCATTTATGCCAAATCCTGCTTATTAAAGAAAGAGAACCAACTAGAACTTTGCACAAAATTTGAAGAAATGTTGTTTGAGGTTGCTTGGCCCAAGAAAACTAAACAAGTTACCACCGGAAAGCATAAAATTACTCTTTCATATGATATGAATTTCAACGCAGGCGTTTTTGTTTTCAAAGTTATATACACATGTATATATGAGATGCACAAATTTCTGACCAACTGCACTGTCTTTAAACTAAAAACAAAGAGCTCACAATGTCATAGGACACACACGAGACGAGTAGTATACATGTATATTTTTTTTTGGCTTCACAATTGCTTTCGTTTTATTCTCTTCAGGTGACGTGAGGCCTTTGACATTTTAACATGACTATTATGCAATTATTATGACAATTCAGTAATATCTAAATGATGACAGATAACCTTTATTAGATGTCTTAAATGTGTTCCAAAAGCAGTTGGTCTTAGTCTTTATCTGAGATTAAGGTGTGTATGTATAGGACGTCTTTTACGAGTCCCTGTGATCCCTATAACAGGTGTATAACTTAACACAAAGTGATGAGTCATCTTTTAAATGATGTAAAATAATAATGTTTCCTACTTTCGTGAGAAGGAGATGAACAATGTTTTTTTTTTGTTTTTTTTTTCCTCTTTTTTCCCCCTCCAAAGGGATTTTATTGATACATTTTCAACATAACAATATAATTAAACATTTTCAACATAACAATATAAGTAAACTTACAAAGATAACACAAAGTCAATCAGACATATCAAATACATTCAATTTGAGAAACAATAATAATAATCACAAACTGCCGGGAATTATATAAGCTCAGTTAGTTATGTTTTTAAATAAACACCATTTCTTGTCAAATTGATTATTTCTTCCATTTATCTGTGCTATATATTTTTCTTGCAAATAATATTGTATAATGGACGATTTACATTTCGCAAAAGAAGGTGGCTTTGCAAATTGTCTATAATTATACAACGTTTGTTTTACTTTAATCAAAATACAATTCAATGCGTTATTATTTGATCCCCTGAATCCAAATAGTATGTTTTCTTTCGTAAAGTTTACATTAATACTGGTTTTCTGTAAGATCCAACGTTGCAGTTGAGACCATAAACATAAACTTGGCTGGCATTCACAAAACAAATGAATTATACTCTCAGGATAAGATCGACAAAAAGAACAAAAGATAAACAATGTTGGTACCTTAAAGAAGGAAAACGAATAATAATCTGATTTTAGACAGAGGAAGCAATACCCTGAAAGGGGGAGAGGAGGGAGAGAGTTACAAGTAATGCATGGTATTTTTTACAGTATTGTACTGTTTATTCTACGGTAAAACTGTAAACAAGCAGCAATGCACAAAATAAAAAAAAAAACAAAAAAAAAACAGAGTATTCAACTGCATCATTTACGGTATTTACAGTGTAGGGGAGAGAGGGACAAGGATGAGATTTGATTTGATTTCTGCATTCAAATAAGTCATGTAAGTATACATTTCTCGATACAAAAGTACATTTTTGACAATGAATCATAAGCACGCAAGTATATACAACAACAATTATTGAAAAAAAAACCATTAAAAGCAATGATAAACTGTGAAATTATTACATTTCATCAAACATTAATATAAAATCATTTGCGGAAGAAGGGCTGCCGCCAGTACTTTCGCAATTTGCTTGAAAATATGGTAGCCCCAACATGCTACACAGATGCATGTTCGGAAAATAAGAGAAATAAAATATAGAAACACAAACTATTCACATCAGTAAAATATCGATACAACAAACTTGCAATTAAACTTAAGGGACGTATAATAATTTAAAATACAATAGTTATAGGTACAGTATCATATAATATTAAAATGATTCATTGTTTATATGAACTAAATTCAATGAAGATTGCTGTTTCCTTGCAATTAATTCTATACGTTTCGAAGTTAAAAAAAGAAAGAGAATGAATTGAAAGTAAAACCATTTATAGTCGGAGTACATAACATTCTCTGTCAAACTTTCAGTCAGACAAGAGAGGCGTTATTCGAATTTCCAAATATTTCAAGGTGCGTTAAAGGAAGATAGGATATAATAATTGTTACCTAGATTACATGATATGAATTTACAAATCAATTCATAGAGTTCTATACAAGTTTCGAAAGTTTAACAGAAAAAAAGTGAGAAAAATCGATATGTGGTAGCATTACGCTGCAAGTATACATAATCAAACTTTCAATCAGACAAGAGAGAAATACATGAAATTTAAAAGCAAATAATTATTAAACAAATATTGTTTATGGTGCAAGTGACTTATGAGCAGCAAGTGTATGTGAAGCAGGCAGGGTGGCTTTCTGGGAAGAGGCAAGGGGACACAGTTCTCCCTCCAGACTTTTTCAAGTCTCTTTTTATGTGTCTCTTTTTATCCATGAATAGTGATATGGTATTGATTTTTAAAAGCATTTTTCATGTCTCTTGTTACAAAACCACACTCACAGACACATCCGACACCCCCTACATGCACATTTACACACAAACACCCCCCCCCCCTTTTTTTATATAGAAACACACACATAAACGTTGGTATCAACATGCCTATAACACGATAATTTATTCAATGTACAATAAAAGATCAATAGAGACAAAATGCCTTGCTCAAGGGCATAAGTGCCGTGCCGGCCAGGGATCGAACCTCCGACCCTCGCGTCTCCAGTCAAGCGCCTTAAACCACTCGACTACGACAACCCCCACCCGCACACGCACCCGCACACGCACCCGCACACGCACACACTCACGCACACACTCACGCACACCCTCCGCGCACACGCACTTTTACAAACTCATTAACAAATAACGGCAGTAGATAGGTAGCCAGCCTTTATCAGCACTTCGACGATAGTATTAAATATCATGCAAATGGAACAAAAATAGTAATTAAACAATCCTTTAGTCAAAGACAATGAATCCATTCGCTGCCGTAATTTCAAAACATTCATTTGGATTTGGATGTAAGAGAAATTATGGGTTTCAGATTTCACGGGCATTTGCCATTATATACGAAAATAAGGACAGCAAGTAAATTATTACACAGTAGCTGATAATCTATTGTGGTTCTGTGATAAACCCAACGTATTGCATGTACATCTGCGTATCATCTTATATCGCATGTAAGGCCTCCAAGATCAATTTTGTGAAGGATTTTCTCCAACTCACGCACACTGCCACCAGTCCTGTTCTTCCAAATATTCAAACATTTTCTTGTTGCTCTAAAGCAGTCACTGCTAAATTCCTGCAGGATGTTGTTGGCTTCATTATATTCAACCTCCAGTTTGCTGCAGAGCTCGATGTATTTACCGATCGGGATGTGTCTTGACAGTTTATTCAGCGAGTCATCTGTCACTGAGGAGCTATAGTCGATATGATCATAAATAACATCTGATCTGCATTTATAAATGGAATTGTGCATAATTATTGTAATTTCTGCCAAAGATATTCTTAATGTAGTCAGTACAAGTCTTTAATAATTATGGCAAATTTTTATAAATTTTGCACTTTCACAACAGTACTGTTGCTTTTGCAGACAGGTAAAGGCTGCTTCTAATACGCATCTATGGAAATAGCACCCTGGACAAATTCTGACGTAGAGTTCCTATATATATACATAAACATCCCAGAAAATAGTGGAAGGGCACCATTAATGTGGGTATATGCCCAAACCCAAATTTTGAAAAATACTATTAAGAAAGGAAAGTGACCGGGAAGGCAGAGAGATCGTTAAAGGTTTGCTCGAATCCACTGCATTCCCCAGAGTTACATGTAATCTTGAATTTTGTTAATTTAGCGATTTAAATACCGATCTACCCTTTTACCAAACTTGATCCCAAGACTCTGGGTGTACTGATAAACCTGTGATCACCTGAATTTGATCTTCCTTTAACTTCAAAGTGCTGGATTTAATTAACTGCAAATAGCCGCAATGCACAACTTCAGTACTGCACCATTTTGTACTGCAATTTTGTGTTCAGTGGTTAAATCTGTAATCGGGTATTTCACTGGTTTTTCAAAGTATTAGCACAGAAATGTTGAGACTTTTGCTTTTAAATCAGATGTTTTTTCTATTCTTCAATGATTTTAAAGTATCAGTTGGTGAATAAAAGATAATAAAGAACATGAATAATAGCTGTGCTTACGTGAACCGTAAAAGGTTTGCTTTCACATTGTGACTGAAGGTGGAGAAATGGCAATCCCCCCCAAAACCCCCCACAAAATATGACAATAGTTTTGTGTGTGTGTGTGTGTGTGTGTGAGAGAGAGAGAGTGCGGTGTGTGGGTGTGTGGATGTGTGGTGTGGGTGTGTGGTGTGTACAAGACTAAAGGCTGAGAAAAGGTGAATAAAGCACTATTTCCTTGGTGGTTACGTGGCAGCTGATTTCCTCAGTAGGGGAAGGATGAGAAAGGTATTATCTTGCAGATAATAAAAAAAAAAAAAAGCAAAAAAAAAAAAAAAAAGGCCTTACCGAACTGTGTGTGTCTTTGATCTCGCTCCTGGATCTTTCTTGGTTTTCTCGACACTAGTCTGATGATGTCCATCTCTGCTACTCGATTCTGAAGAGGTCTGCTTTGTGTTCGTTTCAACGACATCAGAGTTTCGACTCCCCACCCCTGTCCTGGTAGTTCTTGCACTAAAAATAACATTTATGGCCTCTGTTTAACAACAGACTTCAGAAAAGTCATACAAAACAGGGTTTTGCACTTTTCTGTTTGCTTTTGAAGGTTTAAACACATCAGGTAAACGATGAAAAATCCTCTAAGGTAAATAGAAATATAATGATAGAACAAGCATTATTGCCCAAACAAAATCTGCAACTTTTGTACTACAAAATAATGCATGAGTGATGAAGTGAATGAAGACATTCTCTTCGTCAAAGAAGTGAGCTCCGTCATAATTTAGGAAAGTGTAAACATATTCTGATATTGATCATACTGATTTATAAACAAACAAAAAAGAAGATATTTTCTACTCTCATGTAGCTAAACTCTGACCACCCCATTACGTGAAACTTACTCAGCAGGATTCCCGAAACGTTTGAAGGATTTGAAAGTTTGAAAATAATTTTTTCAAGCAATGAGCATTATAAGTAAGTATTATGAAAGTTTTTGGGTAGGGATAACATGGCCCATGTTGATCAGGAATTTACAAAACTCTTCCAATAATTTCACAGTTCTTACGAAGAGATGTTTAATTGAGCATGTCTTACCACAAAACATCCTCGATTTCCTGACCAGGAAAAGCTGTTGAAAGGCCAAAGTAGAAACGAAAGGAAAACAAAAACACACAAAAAAAAACAACTATAGAATATTTTTGCACGTTGACGTATTCGTAAGTCTGAGTTGTTTAGTCCTGTATGCGTTTATGCGACTTCATCTGAGATCTGAGCTTGTGACAGCTAACTACATTTAGCTGGTAGCCTTTGCAGACATTTCATTAGAAGAAATAAGAATTGTTCATGAACGTCCGAGTCCAGAACTGCTCAATATTTTGTAAAGTATGAAATATCAAATTTCCAAATTCCCTAGACTGGCCCACAAATTATGTTTAGATGAGTTTTCCAAAATGTGTCAAATTAGTTATTTCTTGTGATATATATTTTATCTTAGATAAAGCATCGTACCTGAGAATGGGAATCAAAGTATTTCCTATGCTTATCAGTCCTTTAACAGTTATAACAACCAACGTTTTTATAACAAAGAGGAGACCGGGATTTCCAATAAATGATATTAGTTTGTACGGGTTCATATGAATACATGAGCTGTACTTTATTTTGTCATCCCTGAAAGCCAAGATGAAAAGTATAAAAAAAGCTAATTCTGTACCCGAGTTATCAAGATTCATCTGGCCAAGTTCAGATGACAAGGAGCCCATTTCACTCTGTGTATCTGAAGTACTGACATTTCTTCTTTTATTATGCTTCTTCCCTCCTCGAGAACCTCGCCTTTTCTTCTTAGTAACATTGGTGGCGCCCTGTTCAGAAGAATGCCCTTCAGCTTGGTCTTTTGACTTCCTTTCATTGATGACTTCTGTTTTGACTGCTTCTGTTCCGGATTTTGATTCCGGCGTGTCAGTATCCATTTCTGTACTTGTACTGCACTCACAAAAAGGAAATGATTAAAAAAAAAAAAAAGAAGTAATGAATACTTAAACGAAACAGACATTGAAAAATATGCAAAAACAATTCTGCTCATTTATTTTATTGAATTTACATATTCTTATTTTGACCATACATTACCCGTAAATTAATATACGGAATAAAAGGGAAAAAAGGCAAAAAGGATCGTAAATGTAGTCAAAATGACTGCCTTATGAAAAAATTCTAGCAGAATTGTTTAGCGAAATAGCAGAGAAAGTAGAGGAGAAAATGGGAGATAAACAGGAGAAAGAATCAGAATCTCATTTAAAAACGCTTTGACTTGTGTTCCTTATTTGTTCCATTTGGCATTTGGAAGTATGAGAAAAATAGAGTAATCGCCCTACTGCCATAGCACTATTTTGTCCTCCGTTATTTTCGCAAGCTCTTAATTTCATAGAATATCATTGGACAGTAAAAAAATTAGTGGTTGTTGCTATGGCCTTAAAAAACACTTTCTAAATGTTTGAAATGCTATATATATTACAATTCATGGAACAAAAAAACAACAACAAAAAAGCAGTGAAAATGATCATCTTACCCACAAGTCTGTGGACTTTTCAGAGTTGAAGGATCTACAGCAATATTGAGAAACAAAGATATATGGTAAGGATAATTTTGTATATCAGGATGATATAACCCCAGTGTTCATCAGTCATCATTTAAAATATATTCAGTACGATTATTTGGACCAAATGGAATATTTCCACAATGCCTTGTTAACAGAATTTGCACAAGTCAGTGTAAAGAACTAGAAGTTAAAAAACATATCCATGGACTGTTCTCAACGAACAGTGATGAAGTAGTTGAATAAAAAGTCTGAATGTAGCGACTTAACGACTTGAAATCATGATTATGGAATATGAAATACAAAAACTTTGATTGCAGGCAATCAAGGAGACAGAAAGATAACAACCAGACGAGGCGAAGCGTCTTTCGATGTGGGGGGGGGGGCACAAGCGAAAAGGGCACTTTCTTGGAAATAAAGGGGAGTGTGATCAGTTTATCACCGATGGACTTTTTCAAAATATCCCAACTTGGAAGGCCTGCGAAAATTAAGTGACAAGGTATCATCGATTAGTTTATGGTTTGCCATGAAGAGCATCACTAAGTGTTCTGGAAAGTACATGAATTTGGTCGTCATGGTTTCCTATTCAAATGCAAATCAAAGAAAGGTTCAATGCCACGGACGGACAAGATAGAAATTAGGTGTGTGACCTTTAGTACTCATTTGCTATTTCTATCCAAATTGTCAAATATTTTCAAGTACAAATGTTATTCACATTAAGTGGCTTCCCTATCATCCATTTAGAATTTGAAATCGAACCCTTGATTTTGTAGGAGAGGTCAAAAATGGTGTCACGGACGGACACTTTTTGCTAAAAATAGCAATTTTTAACAACACCCCAGCTGAAAATGTCCAAAGAAGATCCCCATCTCAGAACTTTCTAAGGAACCATATACAAAAAATTTGAGATACAAATATGGTTGGATAAAGTCTCTTACAACTATCACTGACGGACAAAATGTTCCCCTTAACTGACCACACTCAGGGGCCCTTACAAAAGGTGAAAACAAGAGAGAATATTACCATTTCGAAGCGTTAGTATACTAGTACTCGTACATTCTACGTAACACACTTTTAAGGATTTGTGACATGTGAATTTTACTTTTATGCGATTTTGAAAAGGAATAACGGCTAAGTTAAGACTCACCCTGAAATCGTGCGAGGAATTTTATCTCTTCTTGTAACGATCTCTGTCCGATTAGAAGCGTAACTTCCGACTCATCATTTTCTCGATTGCTAAAATCCAGAGTGAAATAGACGATGTGCTTATGCTTGCGCATTATCGTCGGATATCTAACAGTCTGTGGGAGGGAAAATTGAAAGTTTGAGCGTTTACCATTCCATTTGGAACATCACACCAGCAAATGTACCTCGACATAAAAGTTATTTTTAAAAATACTTTTACCCCCATCACATGCCAGAATCAGTGCAATGGAATATTTTTCACGTTAGCATGGTTAGTGAGAAATAAACATACGGAATAACGAATTATGGTCCAGGCAAATGAATCTTGGCAAACAGAAATTAACGGATTATTGCACGTTTACATGTCGTTATTCAATATTGAAAGTTTATAATTCCTGAGGTTCGTAAGTTACAAAGTTTATAATTCCGAGAATGAAATAAGGGTCAAGATTCAGAAAAAAGAAAATCAAATAGGTTCAGGATTCCGAAAATCAAAAGGGCTCATAATTCCTAAAACGCAAGAGGTTCATTATTCTGAAGGTTCGTTTTAAAAAAAAATTACCCACTTAAGGCTGCATCGCATTTTTAGTTCAGGAACCTTCGGAAAAATTAGCTCTAATTCAATTTCGGAAATATAACTCTCTGGAAAGGTACAGGACACTTTTGTTTCAGAAAAATAGCAGGTGAAATGTGGCTTATCCATAAAATTGGGCCGTTTGGAGCCATTTTGCTGCATGAGCAATAGTATAATTCATTAAATACGAAATAAAATGTTAGATTTCAAGGTATATTAGATTACTGAAAATGAAAAAAGTCTGTAAAATTTGCTTTATAACCGTTATGCAATGGATGGAGTTTATGACAAATCTGTTTGCTAATGACAGAAAATCGGGATAATTTTCTTCTGATTGACTTCTTCTTTGCTGGCCACGGGTTGCTTATTTCACATCTTCTACCGAAGTTTTAAAAGATCATTTCAATATGACCTAGTCAATATTATTATTTGATACAAAAATTCATGCTTCGTATATTAAAGATTATTGCATAGGATGAAATAAGATTTGTTTTTTTCACTTTTTTATGATAAAGGTACATATTTCACGGAAGTCAAAATCAAATAGATATCCAAAACAAACGAAAATGGATAAATTCATGCGAATAATTACTCCAAAAAAAAAAAGAGTGTAAATACGTCATTATCGAGAAATGGTCAGTAATGTATCACCTTCGAATCAGGCTCGTCTTTTTCAAGCTGACAACTGAGAGTAAGTTTCTTCCGTTTGATAAATACTTCATCGTCTGTGTCTTTCGCAGGTATCATCGATTTACTTTGGTCGCATGGATCATGAACGTCTTCCTATAACAGGTACAACACCAGTGAATGTATTCTGCATTTTCAATGGAAATTAATCTTTCTTTACATGTACGATGTTCAAGAGTTGAGTTTTCAGCAACAAACAAGAAAGAAAGAAAGAAAAACCGCTCAAATTCAATACTTTTGACATTCAAAACTTTTTTTGAAAATCAATATATTTTTAAAGTTGCTTCTGCTCTAAAATCCTGTCCTTCTTAATACAACCGATTCAATGTTTGTGTCCTTTGTTTCAACGCCCTTAAATTGGTCGGTTCAAATTTTAACTAATTCGTAGCCAACTATAGGTATCCAATAAAATTTCTGGGCATTTATTACATCATACCATATATTGCTTGATGAAATTACCATACTGTTGGTAAATAAAAATGTCCCAACTTGTGCCACTGTTAATTAAAGAATAATTACCCAACCCTTCTTTCTACCCAACATTTTATTTCACCAACTCAAATCCCCCCAAACACACTACCCAATTCCACAATTGCCTAGTTTTTACATGTATGAATCTAATTTCGAAGGAGGCATTTTCGCAGCTCTCAAAAAGCTAAAATTCCAACACTTTGTCAACATTTTCCCAACTGATTGGTACTAAATACTTTGTGGTTAGGCAAATTCAGCTTCCTAATTCCTCCCCTTTAGGTCCGAAATATAGAACACAGTGTTCTTACGAACATCCTTTTCGTACCGTATAGTTGTCATGGTTTTCCTACAGGTCTCATCCTACCTGTTCCTATTCCTATTCATCTTTACTGATGTCATATCAAGAATGGAATTGATTATTTTTCGATACATAAAAACAAACCTGCAGAGACAGATAGCGAGAGAATCAAGTCGAAACAATTCAATTGGATGAAGGATTACCAGTTCATAGAATTTTTTTTTGTCTTGAAGCATGAAAAGTAAATTATGGTGTAAAAGCATAAAAGATATAATTTACCCATTTTGTTCCTTCAGGTTTATTGACCAGTCGAACCTCCAATATTGGTACCCTGGAGAGAGGCATGGTCTTTGGCAAGTAAGGCATACATGACATTAGCTTGCCCTTCACAAACTCCCTGAGGAAGGCTACTACCCCTATGGAAAAATGTTCCAAATCTAGGGTGAGGTAACCTTTGGATACCATACAAGTACTTTCTGGCAGTATAGAGCGTACTGGAGCTCCTAATTAACAAACAGAGAGAGAGAGAGAGAATATAAAAAGTGAGGACAGGCTTATTCCGAAATACTGGACTAAAAAGAGGAAAGAATGGTAATAATAATGTTTATGCAGGAGATTCTCATCAGCATCAATCCTGTTCTCCTTGAGCATGTTGAGGGTGTAGCAGTTGCCAGGCCCTCATTACACCTCGGTCGAGAGGGACAAACATGGTAACTTGCCCAGGGATGATAAGCACTCAGCGTGGATGACTGAATTCGGGACGTCTCTTTACCAGTATACCACAGTTAGTTATTGAATATACCATAATGCTATGTTTGTAGGAAATTTGAAATGCCTTCAGATAGATATCAAACGAAATAAAAATAACTTAGTATATGAATAACCACAAATAGTGAAATAATAATCTATTTAATAATTCATGAAACAAATGGTAAAAAACTACAAGAGGGGGGGGGGGGGGAGTGGAGGGATGGGGTGTATCTTCCAAGTTGATGTACAGCAGAAGCTCAATTTTTACCTTCCGTTAGGGAATCCCTGTAGTATAATACTGTCTGTACTCTCCGAGGATCATCAAGAATGGCACAGTGTGGAAGCACTAGTTTAACGGGTCTTAGAAACTTCAACCCTGATGGATTACAGCAGTAACCATGACTAGCAAGAATCTCGTCCTCTTGTAACTGGATATCGTTGGGAATATCTGTCAAAACCTCGACAGCTATCTCCTCAGATGTACCTTCCGCCAAAGCTCCGGGTGGGATGGAGAGGCTGAACCCATAAGACGGTATGGAGATCTCACCCCCACGATCATCAATAAGCCTCCTCGCAGTGGTATTGGCTGTTTTAACAGAAATGATTCAATTTACAATGATTTTCTTCTCGTATGAGGAAAATCTATGACCTGACGTCCCGCATTATACGGGGGTTGTCCCGAGTCCCGAAAGAACCCTGCCCAGGACACCATTTTGTACCGTATTTTAAAACCAGGGAATACATAACAATCTTAATATGCATGTATAATAGTGCATGGACAATCATTTCGGTCAATTCTTGCTAGCTCGCTAGGTTAAAAATGTTGATGGTTGATTATTATTATTGATTTTTTTTTCTGTGCAAAAGATGACAGACCTCTATCGAAACGGTAAGAATGGGCTTATAGGCGTTAATATTCCCGTAACTCTCCAGTAAGAAATTCATTATAAGAACAAAGGGAGAATCCCGTACTGTCATCCGGAGTGCCACAAGAAAGGCAATGACGAAATGTTGAGAGACCAGGGTAGCATTTCATGAAGAGTTTTGTCGGTGATTTTCACTGACAACTGTTATAAGCTACTGAATACCCTCGCCTCTGATTGGCTGAGAGCAAATTAGTCAGTGAAAATCACCGACAAAACTCTTCATGACACGCTCCCCAGGCATGCCCATCATCCATTGGAGTGTCTGGTATTAAAGCTGCTTGCCCCCAACGTCCTGTATTCCAGAATTAATCTGGTCACCCTGATTATGGTTGTAGTTAGTTTGAGATTTATCCTAGACACTAAGAGAAGTTCTTTATAAAAAAAAAGGGGGGGGGGGAAATTGAGAATATTTTTGTAATCGCAATAAATAAAAAGGGTTATTTTTATTCAGTAAGAAAATATTTGATTAACTCTGACACCAATAAAACTGGAGATTTCAGTCTTCCATTCATTTACCAAAACTTCCAACAAGAAAGGGGGATTCGCATCTTTCATCTACAGTAAAAATGTGCTCAGTCATGCGTGACATCTGATAGAGGGAAGTATAAAAAGAAGTCTAGGGAGTTCCTGTTTATTGGGGAGTATTGTATTATGATCAGTTATACTCTAAAATAAACAATATTATACTAATGTTTGTGATTATATATTCACCTTTCGAGCTTGCCTTCAGCGTTGACAATCTGAAAGCGACATAAAAATCAGGAAGGTTACATGACTATCATTTTAAATAAGAAGGTTAATGTTATGGTAATCACAATCTACTAAAACGACAATTTTTATTTTTTATTTTTATTTTGCAGAGATACATGAAAGAAAATATCAAGAAATCACTGAAGCATTAAGAAAAGAAGGAAGTAAACGGAGTCTGGGGCGAAAGTTCTATTGCAGTATATTCGACGAGAACGCAATTTCTACGTCACTGCGTAGAAAGTTTGATCTAAAATTCATATTGTTGATTTCTGTACGATTTACAAATCACCTCGATAAAACGGCCTCTTTGAAGGTCGGGTCCAAAACGTGCTGGAATGCTGTTTTTTCATGTTTGTCCCGAATATTCATATTTGCACCGAGTTCCAGAAGATAGACGACTAACAATTTCTCCGGGGGTAACTTGTACTCTGCGAGTTCTTGAGAAATCTGTAAGGAGATAATTTGAGTTCCTGAAACACGTTATAATTGTATAAGTGAGAAATATACCGTTATAGAAAAATAGCACATTAGGATATGTCAGTTGTAGACACATACTAAAATTATCTTCCATGCAAATTTTCAAGGGATGAAATATATAAAACCGGCTTTCAGCGTATAAGTCGTCCCCGTTTAGATGTGCCGTGCAATACGGATGGACAATTGGGCTTTCAAAGTTTAAGAGCGGATGCAAATTATACAACAAATGGTGTGATTAATGCAACCAACCTTACGCATGGCAGTAGTTACTTCTACAGCTGGAGCTTGTGACGGAGGTTGGCACTGTGAAACTGCTGTATGTAGGCATGTTGCACCCAAGCTTGTTGTGATGTTTAAATCGGCTCCATGAGAAACCAAAGTCTCAATGGTGGAAGTACGACCATGATGTGTGGCAAGATGAACTGCCGTGAAGCCGTTCTTGTCACGTTGATTGATGAAAGATTTAACATCCTTTGAAATGGTAGTAAAAATATGCATATTGTATTGAGCCAAAATGTTAAAATACTCTCTAAATTCCTTAGACTGGAAATCAATCTATAAGATTGTGGTGGGGGACCAATCCAAAATTAGATTGAGAAAAAGACTGACTTCTAAATCTATTAGACTGAGATTTTCAATCTAATTTTGGATTGGTCCCTCATTGCAATCTAAAGAATTTAGAGAGTAAATCAGTTTTTTCTAATCCAATCCAATCCAATCTACAAATCTGTTTTTTTTTCTAATCCCGTCAACAGAATATGTAAAATGTTATACATCAGCGTAACACTGTGCTGCATTACTTTTTCTTTTCACTGCAGATTATAAATAGGATGTAATATTAATAGAGAGTGTGATTGCTCAAATATTAATCTTTCAATTACCGAATAAATAATAGTTACGCCAAAGATAAGGCACAACATCTGCAGTGTCTGGGTATCGTTAAAACATGTTCATTAATATCATTTGACGATAATACATGATTAAAAGCATATTTGACTCTCTATCTTGGCACTTACATCAAACGAATGGCATAGGCCAGCTGGTTGACTGATCTACATTAAAAAAATCCTTTCGATTTAAGTAAATACAAGGTAGGAAAATGCCCTTGACTCTCATACCAAAAGTCCTTTTTTCGATCTTTCGCTGGTTGCTTACATCCTCGGACAAGATTCTTTTACTATCATTAAGTTCCTTTCGATCCACCAAGATGGAAATGACTACCTGATAATATTTGGGAAATTTTAATTTCAACGACCGCAGTATTTAATTCTCAAGTGACATCTTAGGAAAATGAGACCCGGTTGTTGTATCAATAATAATTATGATAATAATGCTCATTGATGTTATGATGATGACTTTTATTATGATCAGTACTTCTAATACTATCTAATATTATCAATATCATCACCATCATATTGCTATTACTATTATTATCATCATTATAAAGATTAATGTATCAGGTATTATGCAGATGTTAATTTGAGTGTTGTTGCAGTATATTCCTAACAGGGCACTGTTTACATAACTTTACATCATCCTACACATTAAAAGAAAACATTACTGGGAATATATAAATTGAATAAGTAGGCATACCTTTATGTGGAATATTGAGACCTCGTCTGACTGTTGTGAGCGGGAATGAGCAACAGGACTGATCAGATATTGTGTGACATCCAGGTGGCCATGCTGTGAAGATACATGTAATGCAGTTACTCCCTCAGTGGTAGTCGCATTCACATTAGCACCGTGACTGATGAGACATTTGATGACATCAAGATGACCGCCATATGAAGCTGCATCTAGGGCAGTCCTACCATCATTCGTTCTCTGATTCACATCAGCGCCATTATCGAGGAGGTAGTTAACAACATCAAGGTGACCATTCAGTGCAGATAAATGAAATGCAGTTGATCCATCATCGGTACTCACATTCACATTAGCCCCGCGACTGATGAGACATCTGATGACATCAAGATGACCGTCAAATGCAGCCAAAAGTAAGGCAGTGACACCATTCTTTCCTCTCCGATTCACATCAGCGCCAAGATCAAGCAGGTAGTTTACGACATCAAGGTGGCCATTAGCTGCAGATAAATTCAGTGCAGTTCCTCCATTATCGGCAGCCACATTCACATCAGCGCCATGATCAAGGAGATCTTTCACGACAGCAAGGTGACCATTAGCCGATGATGTATGCAATGGAGATGCTCCATCATCGGCATTCACATAGACGTTAGCTCCGCGACTAATGAGGCATTTGGTGACATCAATATGGCCACTTTGTGCGGATAAGTATAGGGCAGTGACGTCATCTTTTCCTCTCCGATTCACATCAGCGCCAAGATCAAGTAGGTAGTTTACGACATCAAGGTGGCCATTTAATGCAGATAAATGCAATGCAGTTTCTCCATAATCGGCACTCAGATTCACGTCAGCTCCGCGATTGATGAGGCACTTAGTGACATCAATGTGGCCACTTTTTGCAGATAAGTGTAGGGCAGTGGCACCATCTTTTCTTCTCTGATTCACTTCAGCGCCATGATCAAGCAGATATTTTACGACATGAAGGTGACCATTTACGGCAGATAAATGCAATGCAGTTTCTCCATAATCGGCACTCAGATTCACGTCAGCTCCGCGATTGATGAGGCACTTAGTGACATCAATGTGGCCATTTTGTGCAGAGAAGTGTATTGCAGTGGCACCATCTTTTCTTTTGTGATTCACTCCAGCACCATGATCAAGCAGATATTTTACGACATGATGGTGACCATTAACCGATGATGTATGCAGTGCAGTTAGTCCATCAGCGGCATTCACATTCACGTTAGCTCCTCGACTAACGAGGCATTTAATGACATCAATGTGACCATTTCGTGCAGACAGGTATAGGGCAGTGACGCCATCGTTTTCTCTCCCATTCACATCAGCGCCAAGATCAAGTAGGTAGTTTACGACACCAAGGTGGCCATTTAAGGCAGATAAATGCAATGCAGTTTCTCCATAATCGGCACTCAGATTCACGTCTGCTCCGCGATTGATGAGGCACTTAGTGACATCAATGTGGCCATTTTGTGCAGATAAGTGTAGGGCAGTGGCACCATCTTTTCTTCTGTGATTCACTTCAGCACCATGATCAAGGAGATATTTTACGACATGAAGGTGACCATTAACCGATGATGCATGCAGTGCAGTTGATCCATCAGCGGCATTCACATTCACGTTAGCTCCTCGACTAACGAGGCATTTAATGACATCAATGTGGCCATTTCGTGCAGAGAAGTGTAGGGCAGTGATGCCATCTTTTCCTCCCCTCTGATTTACATCGGCACCATGATCAATAAGAAAGTTTACGACCCCAACGTGACCATTAAGCGATGATATATGAAATGCCGATATTTCATTATTTGTCATCATATTTAATTTAACTCCACCACCGATGAGACATTTGATAACATCAAGATGACCATAACTTGCTGCGAGATGAATACCTGTGAGGCCATCCTTTGTTCTCTGATTCACATCAGCGCCATGATCAAGGAGGTACTTAACGACATCAAGGTGGTCATTCAGTGCAGATAGATGAAATGCAGTTCCCCAATCATCGGTAGCTGCATTCACGTCAGAGCCGCGACTGATGAGACATTTCATGACATTAAGATGACCTTTATATGAAGCTGCATGTAAGGCAGTGAGGTCACTTTTTCCTCTATGATTCACTTCAGCGCCATAATCAAGCAGATAGTTTACGACATCAAGGTGACCATTAACCGATGACGCATACAATGCAGTTGATCCATCATCGTTAGTCACATTCACGTTTGCTCCGCGACTGACGAGACATTTGAGGACATCAAGATGACCGTTATATGCAGCCAAATGTAGGGCAGTGACGCCATCCTTTCCTCTCTGATTCACATCAGCGCCATGATCGAGCAGATACTTTACAACATCAAGGTGGCCAGTCAGTGCAGATGAAAGCAGTGTAGTTTCTCCATCATCGGTAGTCACATTCACCTGGACTCTCACCATGCTCATCGTAGCAGATTGCAGATCTGTACAAGCACTAGTACCGTAACAACTCTCATCTAACGTAGCCACTCGATGAATATGAGACTCCGTGGTATCTAATTTGCCAACTAATGCAGCGCAGTGTAGTGTCGGCAGGAGTTTCTCTTTTCCATTTTCATATTTTTGGAAACTGATATTTCTAAGTTGCTTGTCACCGTATGGTAAGTGAGATATGCGTGATACGTGTGTTTTGAGGGTTTTCACAAAGTTCTCAAAAGATAGCTCACCAGTGACTTTGGTCTCCATGTTTATGTACTTTTAATGTTTAGGTTAGGATGCATAAGTCACTTGAATTAGAGAGGTTTTATGTAGATTATTCTGTATGATATGGCATTCCCGCTTCCTGAGCATCAATGCACATACAAACTCCAAATTATGCATAGGACAGGAGAATGTATATATATATATATATATATATATACGGAGACATTTTTTCAACCTTTGCAAAATTTCCAAAATGGTAGGACAGCTCTGGGGAACTTTGATTCATGCTACGCTATTATTCTCTCGATTGTCTCACATGTATTTATTTCCACGAGAGTTGCCAAAGCTGTTGTATATGCTACCTGATCACAAATATATATATATATATATATATATATATATATATATATATATATGTGTGTGTGTGTGTGTGTGTGTGTGTGTGAGAGAGAGAGAGAGAGACGATCGAGAGAATAATAGCGTAGCATGAATCAAAGATCCCCAGAGCTGTCCGACCATACATATATATATATATATATATATATATTTTTTTTTTTTTTTTTTCAGCGCAAGTTACTTGAGTCGTAGGTGGGCACACCAGGCAAATAAGCCAAGGTATAGGCCTAATGCGACATTGCTACTGTCTATACATGGTACTGTTGCATGGAAGCGCGGCAAGCAGTAGGAAACTAAGAACAGGTGATGGGTGATTTGAGAGGTTTTTGTTTTAAATGAGATCTTCGATAGATTAAACGGGTAAAACGGATTTTAAAAGAATTTAGTCAATATATAAAGTCTCTTTATGACTCCTCTGATTTGCGTGCACTGAGAAGATGAACGGAACAGGAAAATAAGAGGAATGCAGGCATCATCTGTCTAAACTCACTCTGGAAATTTAATACACATGTATAATTCATATCTTCAAAGGTTGTCAAGGAGGATGGATTTAAGTAGTGTTCGTCAATTTTTTTTTTAAAGCAAGGTTAATGAAACTGAACAACATCTTGTCTCAGTCTTGAGGTAATATTAGCTCTCTTTCGGTGACTCTGTTGTATCAACCATTGCTTAATGACTTGTATGCAAGGAAGAGAAGCGAAACGATCACTAGCATGTTTACTCTTTCCACACGTTCCAGCCCAGACTCTGATGTGTCGACTGCATCTATTTGAGGCATCTATTCTCAATACTGGGCTGTCGATGTCAGTCTGCGAAAGAAGAAGGAGAACATGAAAGTGCTATAATAAGAGTAGGAAATGTAAGTTTAACTTACATTTCCTACTCTTAATATAACACTTTCATAACGGAGTGAGGTTTGGCCGTAGGTGTGCGTTTGTGTGTAAGGTGTAAGGATGCGCGCCGGGGGGGGGGGGGGGGGGGGGGGACTTGACCCCAAAGTGGAAGGTATGTGCCGCTGGAAATGATTTGCACTTTTGCAGTGATATCTAATATATATTGTAAAATTGTGAAACCATTTTTATGTTAAGATATTTTACAAATGTAGCGGTACCGAAATTTGCGACTCGTTTTTGTTTTGATATGTAGTTCGTTTGCCTTCTTGCACTATTCACATTCTACAGTGCGTATGAAAAACAAACAGGTAATCCATATTTAGAGGGCTTACATTCACAACTTATTTGATTTAACAATTCAAATTTACCCTAGTATAAAAGAAAAACTCCTCAGCTTTTTAGTGATACCTCACTTGTACCTGTGATGCCACGAACGACCGAACAAATTGATCTGTAAGACAACAGGTACAGATTCCATTTTTGCAAGTTCTGGTAAAATGGGTGAAATGAACGGTAACTGATGCCTCACAGTCAGTCGGTCAATCAGTCAGGCAAAGCAACTTTTCCTCCTATGTGTTACAACGTCAGAAAGTTATTTCTTTTCTTTATCTACCTCAGGTTACAAGTACTAAAAAATAACAAACAATGACAAAAGATTGAACATGTTTGGTCAGAGCTGAGCAATGATTATAGACCAATTTCACCTCCAGTTTATGTATTTGGCCCTCTATCGGCGACGCCATTGCTGCGGTGGGCAAGCGCGCTGACCGCGATTGGCTCTGTGTACAAAATGAATGTAAGATATGAGATATGCCCTAATATTGCTCCATTTACTTTATTCTAGATCAGTAAAATAAAGCATGGATACATGGGTACATGAGGTAAGACAATGGCCATATCTGACAGATGAAGGTATGATGTATTTTTGTACTTTCGATAGTTTTTCAACTTAGTTTTTTCAGTATAAGTTCAATTGCAGCATAGAAGTCGTAGTAAACGGGAGCCCTCAATCTTACCCTGTTTACAAAGTCATGTTTTCACTCATTAAATTTTACGCCAAAGTACATAATATTAATGTTTCTTGACTTCAAAGTCCTTTCTGTTGATATTTTTACCCATTGGCGACGGATTCCTTCGCATTGCTTACGGGAACCTGTGTATGGAGTACGGCTTCTCACACAAACAGGCTTCATGAGTGAATTTCGCACTCAGTTAGCTACCAATTTTTAAACTTTCTCCAATTCTGCGACCTGAACTTCCTTGACAATTTCTCATTGCAAATATTAAAAGAAATCTGCATATATTAGTCAAAATAGACAAAAAATCGAACGAACGTACATAACGCGCTATTGACTTGTGTACTATAAAAGTTGGAGCGCCCACCGCAGTATGTCGAACTGTGTCGAACAGTCTGCTGCCCTCTTGCGTAGTGAAATTGGTCTATTAGCTCGCTGTTTAATAGACTCATTATTATTTGTTCAGATATGAACATTGCAAAAGTATACACAAAAACAGTCAAGAAAAACAGCTTGACAACAATGACATTATTAAGGATTAGGATTTGAAGTTTAAATGCCGAGAGATTGTGATGGAAGAAGATTTGAAATTGCGTCCGATTTAATGTACGTGTCCCTAGCTTTGTCTGACTTCCAACGGCCATGTTGTGAAATCAGAAAGGGAGAAACTCGATTGTTACTAGCGGATGAAGCTCCACCCGACCGGAGACTGTGCAAACCGAACTTAGAGACTTTAGGAACAAAGGGCTTCAACGCCTCTAGGGGTGCGTTCAAGCGATTTTTTTTTTGAAGCCTAGAATCACAAACATGACTTACAAATCAAAACGTTCAAGCGATTTTTGAGAAGAAAACAAGTGAACAAATGGTTTGCCATTGCTTGCCGCTTTATTCCGTATGACGCATCAAGACACAAAGGCAATGTATGCCAAAATATTATAACATGTGATGAATATCAAAACAGTCTGAACCAGGAAACAATGTCATGGACATAATAATGATAATAATACATATTATAAAACGGGTTCAAGAATGTAGCCAATAGCCAGTGCGTATGCATGTCACGTGTTCATGCTTTAATTCTACGCAACCTTCAAGCCGTGCATTTTTTTTTTGGTTTTTTTTTTTTTGCAGCAATGTGCATTTTTTGTGCAGCACAGTGCATTTTTTGTGCAGCACTGTCCATTTTGGCCAAAATCTTTGGAGCATAATTATACTTTGATATTAATACTGGTGATCTTGCGGGTTTCAGACAATTGGTTTCTGAACAAAAGCCTTCCACCCATTTTTTTGTTTTTTTTGTTTTTTGCCCCGTCCTAAATGGTAAGAGTTCGGAGCCCTTGTATTAAGTATTGCATATTTGCACATAAATCCTTTTTTTTCTAGCGTGGGTATTTTCTACATTCAACACTTAACACTTTAACACTTAAAACCTGCAGTGCCCTATTCATGAATGTAGATGCCCTTTTGCAGAACAGTTCCATCTAGGTAAATAGAACAAGAGGGCTACCCACTTGGTACCGCATTCAGCACTTGATACTTTAACACTTTAAACCTGCATAAGTGCCCTATTCATGAATGTAAATGCCCTATTACAGAACAGTTTGTTCTTTCTGGGTTAAAATAACAAAAAGGCTACCCAATTGGTACCACCATCATAGAACTATATGAGTTGGAGGATACTAAACACGATCTCCGGAATAGGGCTGTCCACAACATTAACGTCATTATGCAATACAATTACTCTCCCTTTAAAGAGTAACTTCAAGAACAGTCTATTTCATTTCCTTTTCTTTCTTTT
>JAPZVO010000682.1:0-28284 GCA_029962745.1 Echinometra lucunter
AAATCTTCTGAAACTTGACATATCGATGATAGTATCTTGAATTAGCCCATGAAAACTGATATCCGTTTCTCAATCGGACTTGGAGTTATCGCATATCAATTATTCTTAAGGTTTTGCATTCTGCATTGTGTACAAAAAAGATGAAAAGTGTTCATTTTGATTGCTCGCTTTCCCTTTTATCTGTAAATTTGGCGCAAGAATTAGAATAATTTCTAAAGAGTCACTGTCACTGCCTTCTTTCTGAAGATTGTCCCTATGTTATTTTCTTCTTATTTTTTAAAGATATTCCTTGATGATACACGAACCATTTATAAGCTAAAATCAACTTTTGTCATGTAATGAAAATTAAATATCTCATACCACTGCAGGCTGAGTTGTCAGATGGATCAATCTCATATCCAGGATTACAGGTGCATGTGTAACTCCCAATAGTGTTGGTACAAAAGCTATTTGTTGCACAGGGATTTACCACGTCCGTACACTCATTCACATCTACGATCATAAGAAAAAATGCAATGTTAAAATTATAAGCCAAGATAAATAATGCAATTTCTGTCTCATTTTTGGTGTGTTTGATGTGACATCCTTTAATATCCTTTGCCATAAACATGATAAAAATCCATATCCAACTAAGTCAAATAAGAGAAATTTCAATGAAATCTGCTAATTGTTGTCCCATAAATAAAACTTTGATTATCTTTATAGATGCCTTTTTATTTGAATAAAATGCATATAAAGATAAAATTTTATATTCCCAAGGAATCAAATGAAACAAGTCTGATTATCAATAACCTTTATAAAAATTATATTCTCCCAAACAAAGTTATTAGTTATAATGTAGAGATGAAACAAAGGTAAAGAAATAGAAATAGAGCTTGACAGCCTAAACCACTCGCATAACAAAACGTCTTTGATTTCAAGATTTGAAATTTGATTCTCAGACTTGTTTCTCGATTCTTCATCAAACTTAATAGAATTTGTTAGTTCATCCTTTCACGGTGACAGAAACATTACAATTGATTGTTTGAAAGTTTTTTTCAAAAAATACTTCCCTTACAAAAAATTGCTTTAATCTTCACCTCCACAAAGCAATTTTCACACTATGTAATGATCTTACCCATGTTCTTTGACCTAAATTACCCCAACTATTTTTTGTTTAGAAAAATATTCATTATTTGTTGTGCGCCCAGTAGAAGAGAGTTTCGGGGACAATTACCAATATTGGGAATTTATTTGGCATTACTGATCTAGTGGGCACATACGGCATATAGAAGACCTGCAGGAAGACCGTTAATTTCAGGCATTGAAATACCACTGAATACAGGAAAGAGAAGGGTAACGTTAACCTCAACACAAACATGTATGCATATAATTTATATTCATTTCTCCTAGATGCGCATGAGGATTTAGAAGGGAAACAGATCTTACCCATGGAGTGACATAACTTTCCGATACTTGGCATATTGAGCATTATATCATGAATTAGACTATGAATTGTGATATCTATATCTCAAACGGATTTGGAGTTTATATCACAATTAATTAATCGCAAGGTCGATGATTCTGTATTGTGTTAAAACAGATAAAGAAGTGTACATTTTGCCTGTGCACTGTCCCTCAATTTTACGTTTAGTCCTATCCGTAGTCATGGTAGTATACTATATAAATATAGTATTAAAAGATGCATAAGATAATAGGCTGTAAAGTGCGGAAATAACACAGCACGAAATAAATATAGTGTAACAAAGCACGGCATGCTTGATCAGACACTTGCCCTACTGGGTCGTTCAGCTATTTTTAAAGATTAAGACCGCCCATGCAAAATGCATTAAATTGAAGAGAAAACGAACATAAAGAAGTCAGTCTTTGCTTCACCATACCTTATTCACCTCGGAGCGCAAACAAAAGAATCTTTCTTACTGAAACATGTAATGCAGAATTATTTCAAAATGAAATGTGGTTTAAGCAGACATCACAATACAAAGGGCATGCACTTCTACATCAGTATTCGATACGAACCTTGCGAACATACCCTCCCCTGCCATCCGTCAGTACAGGCACAGGTGACAGAATTCCTAGTGGCTCTGTCTGTACCACCATTCTTACAGGCATCTGTTAATGCAAAAAAAAAAAAAAAATGATGTTAAAGCAAAGAATATATATATATATATATACACGAAGAACTTTCAGTACCGAAATAAAGCACGCGTACGTATTGTAGTACGTGGTAGCCACATATCGTGCGTCATCGATAACAACAAACGGTTTCACGTGTAGTATTACAAACATTAAATAATTGTTCAAAAGCATGCATATTCCAGGAGATTTATGGGGGGTCTATTGGACTCATTGAGGTTCAATTGTATATTTCCAGAGTTTGAAATTTTATTGAATCACTTTTTCCATATATTTAGATGAATCCTAGGGGAATTAACGTAATTTCAAATTCCCTGTGTTTGTGTATTAACCTATGGCAACTAGAGGGTCAAAAGCATGCATAGTACCCGAAATTTATGGGAAGTCTTTTAATTTTTTTGAACCTTAAGTAATCTTTTCCAAAGTCTCAAATTACATATAAATCACATTTAAAATAAATTCAAATTAGTAATAGGGGAACTATAATTATTCCAAAATTGCATGTTTTCACGTGTAAACCTATGGCAGGCAAGATTTTTCAAAGCAAAAAATATGCATGTTCCCCTGGATTTATGGGGGGGTCTATTTGACTCATGGAGCCTTAACTCTATATTTTCAGAGTTTGAAATTTTATGTAAATTACTTCTTCCGAATATTCAAATAAACATTAGGGGAATTGAAATCATTTCAAAACTATCTGGTTTTGCATGTTAGCCTATGGCAGCTTTTAGGATAAAAGCATGCATAGTACGCGAAATTTATGGGGAGTCTTTGCTTTTTTTTTAGCCTTTAATAATCTTTTCCAAAGTCTCAAATTACATATAAATCACATTTGAAATAAATTCAAACCAGTATTAGGGGAACTATAATCAATCTTAAAATCCCTGTTTTTACGTGTAAACCTATGGCAGGCAAGATTTTTCAAAGCAAAAAATATGCATGTTCCCCTGGATTTATGGGGGGGGGGGGGTCTATTTGACTCATGGAGCCTTAACTCTATATTTTCAGAGTTTGAAATTTTATGTAAATTACTTCTTCCGAATATTCAAATAAACATTAGGGGAATTGAAATCATTTCAAAACTATCTGGTTTTGCATGTTAGCCTATGGCAGCTTTTAGGATAAAAGCATGCATAGTACGCGAAATTTATGGGGAGTCTTTGCTTTTTTTTTAGCCTTTAATAATCTTTTCCAAAGTCTCAAATTACATATAAATCACATTTGAAATAAATTCAAACCAGTATTAGGGGAACTATAATCAATCTTAAAATCCCTGTTTTTACGTATTATCCCTGTGGCAGGTGACTCTGTCAAAAAGCAGGCATGATCCTGAAGATTTACAGTGACATTTTTTGAAAATAAAGTTTTATGAAATGTTCTTTTAACTATCCATTCTGCTGTTCGTGCAAAAATCGGACTTTAAAAACAAAGTTTTAGATATGAAATATCAAGAATAGATTAGACATCTTTTCACACGTTATACCTATGGCGGGCGCAATTTTCCGAGTCCATTTTTAACACAGCATTTACCCTGGCCAAAACGTACTACGAAAGTAGGCGAGAGTAATTTGTCTTGTAACCCAATGTCTTTGTTCAAAGTACTCGTGACTCTTTCCTGTGAATTCAAAAACCTAAACGAAGTTGAAAAATGAAATTCAATATATTATGAAAGTCTGTAACAACATGGGTTAAAACATTCAAGCTTTTTTCAATAATTTCTGTTCATCCGACTTCTGTGCATTCATGCGGTTTTCTCTGATAAGTGCAAAACAAAAGGCTTCAGTATGCCTTTTTGCAGCACTTTTCTTTAACCCTGTAGTACTGTAGAAATCTACATGACTATGGACAGGACTTATTATTCAGGATTTGATGCATTTTACAGATTACACATAGAGGAAGAATGGATGCACAAAAGGAAGAAAAAAAAATTATCATAGTGTAGCATATATTGTCTTGGACGTAAGGGTAGCCTCGGGCAAACAATGCAAGACAATTCAACACTTACCGCGCTAGAACGTTTTGTACAAAGCAATAGGTAAGATTGCAACTCAGCATTTTCATGCATTTGAAAAAAAAATGTTACAATATAGGTATGGATTTTATAGTCCTATTAAATGAATACTTAATGCAAATAGGACTAATAATCGCATGTGCTGATGACTGACAAAATAAAATTGAATTAAATAGCTATGTTTAAGGATGAATGCATGTACAAGTATAGGAGCTCATGGACAAAACATTTCAAAATAAGTGAGAAAGTAATCATATTATTTTTAAAGCAATTAAAGATGCCTCATGAAACTTTCTTCTCTATCTGGAGGTGTGAAATCAGACTTCCACTCGTTATGTAACTTCAGTCTCACCACAAAATGACTTTTGCATAGACATAATAAAGCGTCAAAAATACGACCGAAAAAGCAAGTTGTCTGGAAATGAAGCAAATCAAATCCTTTCCATAAGGCTTCTGCCAGGTCGTCGATCATCCGAACCGTCGTATCCGTTGGTCTTGGATCAAAACATCGACTTTTAGTATTCTGCGAAATATAAAAGTAGAAGTCGAGTTCTGCATCTGGGGAAAGTTCCTCGGTATAAAATGTTTTAATGCAAGTATATATCAATCCTGGAAAAATGCGCTTTTCAAGTTGAAACGTGTAATGCCGCAAAGCGATACAACGGTTTGCTTGACCGCCCTCATTAAATGTGCGGTCAGCAAACTGTCGTATCGGCGCGCACTGACTTAGCGTGTAAACTGAGCTATACGCCGGTTTGGTTGACCGCCAAGTATTTAATATGCGATCATTGTGTCATATCGTCTATTGCATTTTTACAGCGGAAAGCTTTCCTCCTAAACCGAAAATAATTGCATCTAATTCTCTTGCCATTTCTACTCGATTTCCTGAATTTAAGTAAAAAAATAATAATAAAGACACTGCTTTCAAGAATAGATCTTAAGCATCCCTGTCATGCAATTTTCTAGGAATAAAGGCGGCGTTGGTGTGGTGTTGGGAGCGTGGAAAGTCCTGCTGAACCGAGCTCCAAACGCCAACGGTCGGAAAAGAAGGACGATACCGATCTCCTTATCGATAGCTCAACACCGAGTGAAAGAGAATTTACATGTACATCGTCAACACGAACCGTGATACTCGGTTCAGCAGACGACATTCAACACCAGCACGCAACACTGACTACCGGAAACACGACAAATTTTGCGAGGTCAATTCCAACACCACCCTGACTTCAAGTTCGGTGTGGAGACTGGTTTTGGTGTTCTCTCAACACCAACACCAGCCTCCAACACCAAACTTGAACTCACCCATTCTAGTAACTGAAACAACGTTTTTATTGAACTTTAAACACTGTTTAAGGCTGTTAAAGCGACAAAAGGAAAACACCAGTCGTTCCTGATGACCCTGCACCCTCGAGGCAATCACGAAAGGCATTTGTCATTACCCATTTCCTAGAGGGGTAATTACGACCTGCATAAAAACAACACATTACCGTTTAGTGTTATTAGTTCGACATTACCCCGCAAGACTTCTTAATCATTTTCCACCTTGTTTTTTTTAAAGCATTTTGATGAAGCGTCTTTAGTGTTCATGTACTAAATTAAAAACAACAACAAAAAAACACTCAATAGTTGGTTGCAAATAATGTACCTCCTGAATAACAAATAGCACCTGCATCTTCATCATGTCTGCAGAAATGTACTCCAACTCCGAGATGACCACATTCTGCTAAGTTGTCTTCTGTTCCCCTACACCCGACATACGTGAGAAGAATACGACCAGAACCCCGACCAAACCTAGCAGATCTCGGTGCGTCCAAAGCTCCATCATACCCCAGCATTCTACAAACAACCCTTATACACTAATTATTTTTTTAGAAAGACGAATGCTCAATCAGATTCAGTTCTTTTAACTTTCCTACATTTTTGAAAAATTGTGTTGAAATGTCAGTTTTTAAAAACCACTTATCGTTATGGTTGTCTCAATAATAATGCATAATGTATATTTACCACTCTTTACTGACTTTGGTTTGCTCAAAATTAAATGAGCTCATACCTCCTGAGTAACATACAGCACCCGCATCCTCATTATGTCTACAGTATGAGACAACCCACACCCTGTGACAGTCTGCCAGGTTGTCTTCTGTTCCCCAGCAAATGACATCAAGAAGATTTCCTGATCCTTGACCAAACCTAGCGGATATCGGCGCATCCAAGACTCCGTCGAACCCTAGCATTCTGCATATCACCCTTGCCTCACGCAGATCCCAATAATCATCGCAAACTGTCATCCAGGATCCATCATAAAATACCTCCACTCTTCCTTCAGCATTGTTGGAGCCATTGACGAGATGTACATTTAGGTAGAAGAATTTTAATGGGTTTCAGTGATGATTAGAGTGTATATTCTGCTTCATTCTTCGAATGAGGAATGTATTACAGAAAGAGAGTAGATGAAGGGCCTTTGTACTTGCACGAACGCCAGTCGATACTTGGGCAATCAGCCGTTCTACAGATGGTTGTATATTTAGCTTTACTGGGACGGTGTAACATACTTATTGTTTATACGCTCTTAAATATTTCACCATTTACTACACATTTATTTCCCTATAAACTATTTGCAATGCATCTGGTGATACTAACATAACTACAATCTATGGATGAACCTACAGTATGCATAAAGGCAACATTTTTAGATAAATGTTTGCATGCCATACGGTGGAAGTGTGTGGACTATGTATATATATACTGTACACAAGTATAAAAGTAACAATATACAAATGAAAATTATATAAAATGTTCTTGCCACCTCGCTACTTATTGTTAAAAAGATTACTACACTGCAGAATATTTTTTTAAACGACATGAAAAACACATGGAAATTTATTTACGGTGCACTAAACAATAACAAAAACAGCCCTAAAATCACACACACACAAAAAAAATTATACCACTACTGATGATGCTAATAAAATCGCCGAAACATTCAACTAATATTGCTCACAAGTGGACAAAAATTGGAAACAAGTGCCTACAATGCAATAAGTCATTCAGGGACTTCCAAGATGATCCTAAACAATACTCAAAATGCTTGTGAAATCATCAGTATTGTTACCAATCTACACGCCATGAAAAGTGCTGGATTCGATAGCATCCCTAACTCGTTATTGAGAAAAACTATACAGCAATCGTTGACCCATCATTACATATTTTTAACCTTTCTCTTAACACTGGAAGCGTATACTTGAAAAATTGCTAAAGTAATACCCCCTTTTAAAAAGGAGATAACCAACTACTCAAGAACTACAGTTCAGTATCCCTATTAACATCAGTATCCACAATGATTGAAAAGCCTTGAAAAACCTGCTCATAACAGAACAACCGCTCAAATTCTCAGAAAGTCATAGTACAACACATGCAACTTTGTCCTTTATAATTAAAGTTACCATTTTCACTGATAAATGATGCCATACTGTTGGTATATTCCTCGACTTCTCCAAGGCCTTCGATACAATAAACTTGAAATTCTTCTTCACAAACTCTCACACTGCGGTGTCAGAAGGAAGGCATTGGAGTGGAATTATCTTACAGATAGAATCCTATTTAAATCTGTTAGCAATTGTAACTTATCCAGTCCATATCCCCAATCAACTGCGGAGTACCACAGCGCAGCCTCCTAGATCCCCTTCGTTATATCATCTATAATGACATTCGAAAATCCTCAAATTATCATTTATACTTTTTTAGACGACTCCAACCTTTCTCTCTCTCTCTCTTTCTCACTCCAACGTAAATCATCTCCTTAGAATAAACTCCGAACTTACAATTGTAATAGACCTAAGTCAATAAGCTATCACTGAACTTGCAAAAGACCAGTTATTAAGACCAGTTTTTTAGCAATGGAAACACAAATCTCCCTGATAGCATAGTATTCGATAACACCGCTCTCCCACAGGTCTCTAAACTAAATTCTAAGGCGTCCTAATTGATAGTAAATTATGCTGGAAACCCCATATCGACAACATATGTAAGACATTTTCACGAAACACCGGCATTATTCTCCAACCTTACCATGCTTACTCACGATGATATAACACCTTACTATTACCATATATTAATTATGGAATAATAGCCCTCGGCGGTGCAATACAAATACAACTAAACAAGATACTTTTGCTTCAGAAAAAAAGCACTAAGGCTCGTTTGTACATTACAGATCCCACATGAATATTTCATGTGTTGGGAATAACTTTCCCAAGGTGAAGGATATCTATCTTTGCAATTTGGCCAATCTTTCATTTATCAGGTAGGTGAAAACAAACTTCCTGCCAGTTTTACTGATATGTTTTACAAGAACAACTCAGCATATACATATCCCACAAGACAAAGCAGCGCTTATCACTTACCATTCACAAGAGCACTTATTGCGCAAAAAACATTCTTTTTCTCTTGCTCTGCATACGGGAATTCTTGAACAATGAAATTAAACAATCCCCAAACCTCAACAGCTTTAAAAGGAAACTTTAAAAGCGTCTTCTCAGCCAATAATCTTTACCAACAAGCCAAACCTTGCAATTTTACTGGTGGAAAGAAAATTTTTTTTTTCCTTTCACTTTTTTCTTCCTAAGTTGTACAAATGCCTTCCCATTCATTGCACTCTCCTGCCTCGATTTCTTCTTTCCCGCTTGTCTCTCCGATCACCTTTAATCTTTTTCTTTCTCTCTCCTCCCTCTCTTTTCCCACGATTTATTTTCAGTGTAAACTTATGCCAGCATTCTTATGATAATCAATTGCATTATTATCATCATTAGAAGTAGTAGTAGTAGTAGTAGTAGTAGTAATAGAAGTAGTAGTAGAAGTAGTAGTAGTAGACTGTTTTAAGCTATTTTGACCAAAATTACAAGCATTGCTTCTTTAGTACGTCCCCTCTTTCATAGGTCAACATTATTCTTTACATTTCAGTTCTGTCCTCCATGAATATTATTACTATGTATTTCGTTTTGTTTATATATGATTTGTGCAGGCTTGAATGTACGTCTCGATTGAAACGGAAATGAATGAATTACATCAAATACAACTTATTCTATCTTTTGACAACTTTCCTGATTAGTTTCTTTTAGCGCTCTGCTCATAAAGAAGTCAAATGAATTTCAAGATGTTATTATAGTGCCAAAATGTATATGTGTTCCTACAGCTGTGTGGAAAAATCCTCTGTGTAAAGTACACTTATCATCACTACTGCATAAAATTTGGGAATCCCATTTCTCATGTTAGTGTTAATTTCTATTTTTTGGAGGGGGGGATTACTAACACACTAGAAACTACGCAAAAAGAACATTGAAAAGCGATCGTCAATCAAGTAGCAGCGACTGTTCATAATTACAAGGGCTCTTGATAAATATTATCGATGTTCGTGTATTCAGGGATAAAATCGTATTGATTGTTCTGCAAACGCTGTGTTTTTTCATCACCAACCGATGGAGCTGTTACTGCCATTGTGGTATTCACTGGAACTCCAGGTTTGAATGAAAATGCAGGAACATGGTAACCATCAAGATCTACTTCCGTAGCCAATCACTATGAACATGACGGACAAAGAAAGCGGACAAAATAAACAACCTCTCATTCTACCCATCACAATGGTTCTGGTAGTCAAAAGAGCATCCCTTCACTGTTATTATCTGAAATATGTGGGACAGGTGTCACATGCATATTCACCTGGAACTACTGATTAAACATAATAGCAGTGAAGGGATGCTCTTTTGACTACCAGAACCATTGTGAATGGTAGAATGAGGGGTTGTTTATTTTGGTCCGCTTTCTTTGTCCGTCATGTTCATAGTGAATGCAGGCTTTTGATTAACAATATTCATATCCATGTATTTGTGAAGTGCATCTTGTACATTGTTTTGTTTTGTCGTTTCGGCATTATTTCTTGAATCTGTCACATCTGCAGCTGTAGTTCGAGTCGTTGCGGTAAATTTAGACTCTGACATGTTCGAAGCTTTAGCAGTTGGAAGAAAGTAGCTGTCGAGATCTGCGTCCGTAGTGGATGGAGGCTTTTGATAAATAGGCTTCATTTCCATGTATTTATGACCTGCATCCTGTACACAGCTGCGTATTATTATTCCGGTCTCATTATCAGAATCTGATACATCAGCATCAGTCGTTTCTGTCACCTTGTTATATTCATATTCCGAAACTGCACTGGATGAAAGAAGATAGCCGTCAACATTTAAGTCCCCACCGGCAGGAGGCTTTCGATTAAAAGGCTTCATTTCAATGTATTTTAGAAATATGTCTTTTCATTTATTCTTTTACTGATGTGTCTTTTTTCTCTCATTTTTGTGTCATTGCAAAGAACTGGTTCATCTGCAACTGTCGTTCCTATCTCCGTGTAGAATTCGGATTGCGTCCTTTCAACGGTTGGGAGCATATACCCATCATAGTTTTCACCAATACCAGAGGGTGATATTTGATGTAAAGTGTTCATGTCAATATACTCATGGGACTGTTTTCGAGATAATCGCATTTAAAGAATTCAACATTTTAAAGCCCCAACTTTTATAGGCTATTGTCGTCGGATGCTCGAAAAAATTTACATGTGATGAGTACAGGTTCTGAATTTTAAGATTTGCTAATATTTTTTCCATATAACTCCTTTTTTCTATGAAACAATCACTCTCTAAAAAGAGTGCCAGTTCGTGAAATCCGCCTTTTTCTGAACGCGCACTTGGCGTTCGTAAAAGCCATCTAGGTAATGCGCGCGCTATGCGCGAATCCTGCACTACGCGTTACGAACCGGCACTTTATGCAATAACCACTTGCAATACATGTATTATGCTGTTTCCCAGTACAGTAGGCCTACTATGCCCATAATCATCATGGCCACAAAAACTTAATTTAATATTTAAAACCAAAATGTACAAACAGAAAATGCTTCCACAATGTGCCACTCCCCCTCAATGAATTTTGGATTGAAAAATCTCCTATTCATCTTTTCATATAGGCCTAGTTTATCTACCGATATTTCTGTTTTACAATATTCACCTCAGTTCAGAGCTAGAGCCAAAGTGTATTTGCTCTTGTATTACCTCCTTCCGACTTTAGGCTTCAAAGAGACGGACCAGTATATCAAGTTTCAAAAATAATTTTGTTTTTCGTTTTCGAGGAGGAGGGGCGTCACTAGGAAAAGATTTTGTGCCCCCCCCCCCCATATGAAGTCCCGAATATGACAGTGAAGCGGGCATGAATCATGAATAGGGAAATTCATATTATTTTGTCAAGCCTCCTTCCCCTATCTTCCCATCTCTCTCTCTCTCTCTCTCTCTCTCCCTTTCTCTCTCTCCCTCCCTCTTTCTCTCTCCCCCTCTCTCTCCCATTTCAAAGCTACATTCATTGTTTTATATTCATATTCCTTTGCCCCGTTTGATGATCTATATTTATGTTATGACATGAACATAAACATTATCATATCAATAAAAAAAAACATACCCTCCATTCTTGTCTCAGTGAAACATGCTCTCTTTAATCATAATACTTCCTTCAAACATCAAATCAGTACTTCAGACGACTTAAGCCTTTAACTTCAAAAGTAATTAATTCGCATTTCAGTTAATTAAACAATATGACTAAAACATACTACTTAACAAATTAAATGATTTCAAATTATTCAATGTGACTGTATAGGCCTATAAGCTTATAAGTTATTTTTGGTATACTAAAAACCAGCTTCAGCAATAACAATGGAAACAATTTGTTGCAAAAATTAGACTGAAGTCCTGAACGATTTTATGATGCAATGTAATTTGCATCTGAAATACAAATACTAGCAATCAGCTTTACATTAGTTCCACATCTGAAAATTTGGTAATTGAAAAAATGTTAATCCATTTAGATACTAAATTCATGAAACAAATACTAATACATAGGGCAACAGAATATCAATGAAAGCTATGATGGAATGACATACGCGTAATTAGAATGTCATTTTCGAACCTTACTCAATATAACCGATGATATATTTTGATATAACACGTTCATCCTAATGTTATTTTATCTTAAGTCTGGCCATTTCAAGTCTTAAATATCTCATGTATCTGTGTATGGTTGAAGTTATATCGATCCCAAGGTCTTTTTAATGCACTGGTACACCGCTTTACTAGATCTTAGAAATTACAAATGGCATTACATTTCGTATGTTATAATGATTCTATAATAGTCCATTAATTTCATTCTATTGACATATATTTAAATATCTGTCTCAAATTAATGTCATACTTCATTTACAGATCACTAGCATACATGTACTCGAAAAGGAATTTTTTTTATCATAAGGGGACTTGGTAACTAAAAAAAAAAGAAGTTTATGGCCTCCATACTGTCAAGGCATGTAATTATGTTATAAAATGAAGCCCTGAAAATACAACTCAAACGCATCATCATGAGCTTTTTATAAAAATAAATGATAAAAAGTGGGCGAAATGCAAGGCCATACTGTTTCCCTCATAGACTGATGTTTAGGTGTACCCCAGTACGGTTTCATAAATGGCGGTATGTACATTATACATGTTGGCTTATATATCTTGACAGTTTCCTGGTTTCGAAGATATATATATATATATATATATATATATATATATATATTCTAGATATTTTCAAAAGCAACACTGTGCATTAATAGCTTAAATGACCTTATTATTTACCTATTCCTTGTCAGATATCACACCATGTCCACGCAGAAGTTTCGGCATTTCTAGAAATTAATGACTTGTTTCATTTGCCTGTTGGCAAGTATTTTCCTTCTTTTGTGAATTTTCTTCTGATATGGTTTATGATGAAGTCCATGTATCCATACTTAAAAAGGTGTAAAAGAATAGGACAACTTGAAATAAATGAATAGGTATTAATATCTAAGAGTATGAATCAAACAGTTTGCACTCAAATAAAACCATACTAGGGTCCATGATAAAACCATGTCCTAACCTCACCAGTAGCTGGTGAGCAGTGCTGCTAGTAAGCTTATTTAATTCAAGTGAAATTCCAAATCAGCTTGAAGTTACCCTTTTGTAAATGTTATAGTCTGTTTCATTGATGTTATAAAATATGAAAAACTAACTGTTACTATTAACTTGGAAAGTCAAAGGTCCTGGATGTGTTACATCATTAACAGTGATGTTGCTAGGTCCCGGATGTGTTTCACCCACCATTAGCAGGGATGTTGCTAGGTCCTGGATGTGTTTCACCATCAGCAGGGATGTTGCTAGGTCCTGGATGGGTTTTATCATTAGCAAGGATGTTGCTAGGTCCTGGATGGGTTTCACCATCAGCAGGGATGTTGATAGGTCCTGGATGTGTTTCATCATTAGCGGGGATGTTGCTAGGTCCTGGGTGTGTTTCATCATAAGCGGGGATGTTGCTAGGTCCTGGATGTGTTTCACCATAAGCAGGGATGTTGCCGGGGATGTCGCTAGGTCCTGGATGTGTTTCACCATGTGTTTCACCACTAGCAGGGATATTGCTAGGTCCTGGAGGTGTTTCACCATTAGCAGGGATGTTGCTGGGTCCTAGATGTGTTTTATCATTAGTAGGGATGTTGCTAGGTCCTGAATGTTTCGTTATCAGCAGGGATGTTCCATTATAAACATTGATGTTGCTAGCACAAACCTCTGCAGGTAGAGATACATTAGTGACGACCTAGTTGGCGGCACAGCCTAACAAATGAGAATGAAAGTGGGGGAAAAAGTGATACATAATCTGCTGGCATATGAAAGGAAACCAATACAATTTTCAGTTTTATCCATCATTTTCTAGATTATTGCTTTTCAGAAATATATAACCAAGAATATTGCTTACATAATAATACCTCGCAACCTTTCGACCTTAGAACAGAAACAAATAATAAAATGATAAAATAATTATTTAATTGCTGTAAAATGTATTTGCCAAGATGAGTGAATGAACACAATAATTTTTTTTCTCGATTACGATTATTTTCGTGTTCAAAGTAACAGGAAGAATGGAATAGACAACGGGTTACCATCAGAACAAAAACCTTGTATCATCATTATTACAGAGAATTATATTTGCTTACCAATTGCTGATATGATACTGAATGTGATCCTCGTCATCATCATCGTCATCATCGCTGTCATCTGAAAATGTGGTTTGTGTTGGGCCTATCATGATGACCACGTTGAGAACTTTCCCGTCCACCAGCTATTCCTTCCTCTCAACCTTACTAGTGTTCCCTTTCTTATCTTTGGAGTGGGCTTTCTCTTGGATGACACATGAGGTCCTTTAACATTAACATAGGCAGCCATCTCTTTTCCACTTGCCAGGTACATCAAAATGTTCTATTTTGGAAATATAGATGGGAGAGAAAAACAGAGGTTTTCATCTCAGGTGACGAACCTTTCACAGAAAGTATATAGTCCTACACCTGAAGCTTGCCAACTTTACATCTATAGTTTTACTCTACGAATCATGAGCAAAAACAGTTTATGAAAAAGATTGATTTATCCGTTGTTAACATTAAGATGACCAAATGAAATTAAGAAAAGAGCCGAGGGCGATTGACTTTTTTATTAGATTCTTTAAAAAAAAAAACTCAACAAAAGTAAATAGAGGACCTTACCTTTTCCCCATTTTCATATTTCACCTTTCTGATAAAAGACCACACACTACTTAATGCAGACTCTGTGAAAGAAAGAAACAAAACATGTTCATAATATTTTCGACTGAACAATGAACAAGCCTACCTTTAGACTGTTGTTTATTCTTTACTGCGGTAAGAGAACAAAAAGACTTTCTCCAAAGCAGTTTACAGAAGCAAAAAATCTCAGAAGACTAAGGACATTTTTTTAAAAACAAAATAAAATGGTTTATCAATATGTATTTTCTAAAATTCTCTTTGGGTGGATAAGATGTCGAATTACTTTTTATTACATCTTCAACAATTATAAGACCTCCCAATCTGCAAAGACATAATTATCAGATCCAGTGGTTTCACATTTTCTGGTGAACTGTTCCCATGAACACCCCTCCCCAGTCCAATTACATGCGTATTAGAAGTTCTGACCAAGGATAAGTTCTCACTCTAACGATTTAATTGGTTCAAGCATTGTCATATTGAAAGAAAAATAGATCTAGATTTACAGATCTGTCTTCAAAAAGAGGGGTCTATCTGAAGTAGATGGTGAATTACTAAATTAACTAAGACCTCCAGTAGGCCCCACAAAGTATCAGCAATGTCCATACATGTATTTTTCTAAAACCTAGTAATGCCAGAACTTAGAAGTTTATAAGCCTACAACTTACAAGCTAGCAGATCTATGATTTGTTCATTATCCATGACCTAGGCAACAGGGGCATGCAGTGTTGCCTCCGATCCCCCAGAAATTCTTAAGACTTTACATTCTTTACCAAAACATTTCCAAAAAATCCCTCAAAGATTGCATCAAATCTCTCTATGCCCTTCATTGGCTCCTTTGTTTAGATACTTTTGATACTTTTTTGTTTAAACCGCTTTGTTGTTCTTATCTTGCCCCCCCCCCCCCCGAAAAAAAAATCTGCATGGATCTAGACTACGGCTAGGTTATCATCGTCATTATCGTTATGATCAGTATTATTATCATCATTATCATTTTATATCATCATTCAATAATACATGAATCACAATGATGTGGATTGTACGAGGCGTTTACTAATTAGATCGTTAGTCTAGATTATGAAACCCATCCTCGAGGAAGCCATCATTCGCAATGTGCGGGACTGCGTGGATCGCTTGGGGGGAAAATGATTTATTTTTGTGTTTTGCTTCGGTTCTAGGTTAAAAAGAAACATATTATGGGCAGATCATCACACCTTCAATATAATAATACTTTAAGATGACATTCTACTTACTTCTACATCAGAGAAAACGATGAAAACGGGAATAATTCCTATTCAGTGCCAGTTCGTGAAACCACAGCTCCAAATGTAGAGAAGACATGTTGCAGCTACGCGCATTAACGTAATACGCGCGCTGCTGTTCGGATTTCACGAAGTGGCACTCATCTAAGAGTGCCGGTTCGTGAGGTCCAAATTTCGCAGAATCGGGATTTTTTGGACACAGGTGATTTTTAACAATGCCTTTATATCGAAAAATAATCAAGATCAGGAACTGAAATTTGGTGAACATGTAGATTTTTACATTGCCTTTCATAATATGTAAAAACCTCAAAACCCAAAATTACACGTAAAATGGATATTGTGCCGGTTGGTGATATCGGCGACGATTTTATGAAAGCTGTGCAATGCATGGAATAACTGCTTTATTTTCTTGAGCTGTGATCATGGTGATACGTATAGACTTGCTTGGGGAGGGGGCGGGATTGAACGTCTTTTACCGCATAAAACAACATTCTAGAGTTCTTATTTTTATACCTGATTATCATGATTATAGTGAATAACACAACCGATGATTCCTTGTAAGAAGCCTAGGCATACTGTTCTTGCTATAGTTTCTTTGGACCTTACGGCGCTGGTTGTGGACAGAAATGTTCATGTGATGTGGGTGATTTCATATTCTCCGTTCTGACAATGAAGAGATAGGGAATTGTGTAGCAGTATTATTTTTCTTCCTTCCCTCATTTCTATCTCTCCTTATGAATTTATCGTCTTTCCTGATGTACTTTCTTCTTTTGTCAGTTTTCTATCCTACAATATGTATTTTTTGCCATCTCTTGTTTTCTGTCTTTTTTGTGTGTATTTCTATGTTTTTCGTATTTGTGTTGTCTTCGCTTGTGTTCAGTTTGTATTTCCTGTTTTTTCCCCTTCTCTTATTTTTCTTATTTCCCTATGCCAGACCCGCATCTGACTGGCATTGGGCGAGGCCTCAGAGGCGTAGACAATAAAAAGATGTTATAGGGATCTAAATCCTGATCCCCATCCAAGGGGTTTGGAGAAAGAGCAAGAGCTTCGAAGTCTATGCTGCCGAAGTAGTAGATATTATCATTCAAACCGCTTAAAGTCTCCTAAACTTTCCAAACTACTTACAATTTTATACTCTTACGACCTGACAGGTATCATACAACTGGGGAAATGGGGTCAGGTAAGGTAAGGTTTAAGTACCTCTCTTAGCAATGAAGCTTTGCCCACTGTGAAGACCACTAAATTTTCACCATCAGTGGACGTACTTCATCCGTAATAGCTGGGGGCCATCCGAGAGCATAACAAGAGCCCATTCATTGTCCCATGTGCTCAGATAAGTACTTGACAGTCCCTTAAAGGCGAGATTATTCGACTTAATTAAACATAACTAATCCCCCCCCCCCCCCCCCCCGCCGGTAATTGTGGCTGACAGTGAAACCACCCCGAATACGTGTATAGTGCAATTTAATCATTAAAATGAAAAAACTTGGAATAGATGCCCGCATACTGGCACAATATGATAAATTCTATATTTGATATTAAGCTCGATCTAAAGCCGGAATGAAAAAATTGCTTTGACCAAGTTCAAAGTTGTCTTTCAAAGTATGCCCACACACTGGTAAAATATAATAAATTCGATGTTTGATTTTAAGCTCGGGCTACATGGTCTAAAGCCGGGATGCAAAATAGCTTTGATCAAGTTCAAAGTTGTCATTTCATTGAACATGAATTTACCCGAAGATATATAATCAGGTTGAAATTTCAAATAAGTCACTAGCTAAAACATCCTACTTCATTTAGATTTAACAAAAACATCCATCATATAAAGGAAAAGTTACCTCCTGAATAGCAAACGGCGCCTGCATCTCTGACATGACCGCATGACGAATAATCTCCAATTCCTGGATGAGTGCAATCTGCCAAGTTGTCTTCTGTTCCCTCACAGTTGACATACTTCAGAAGAACACGACCGGTTACCTGAACAAACCTAACAGATCTCGGTGCGTCCAAGGCTCCATCAAACCCCAACATTCTGCAGATCACTCTCGCGTCTCTCAGATCCCAACCGAGATCACAGATAGTTCCCCAGGATCCATCGTACATGACTTCTACTCTGCCTTCACTATCATTAGATCCACCGATAAGACGGACTTGAAATGGATTTGGATGAGCTGCATTACAAACATGTATTTCATATAATATCAAACATTATTATGGGTTTGTTTTTTTCCAAGTTGAAAATGTACATTTTAGACGTGTTCATGAAGGTAAGCCAGTATTGGATAAGAAATAGTATGTCAGAATGATATCGCTAAGCTTTTTTTTTAAAGGTGATTACAACATTCTTATTAGGGGGGGTTTCTTACACTTCATGGAGAGATTGTGGCCTTCAGTATCATTCGCTTCTTCGATTAGACGAACTTGAAGGGGTTGGGATGGGCTACGAGGACTCTAACTTTACTGGCGTTAGCGGGACGTATAACATTGGGATTTATTCCGTCAGGCGTAAACAATGCTGCGTTAGCGGGACATGGCGTTAGCGGAGAACAAAAGAATGTCCTCCTAACGCCAGTGATATTGATATATATAAATTCGAAATCAATGCATATGCAACTGTTTCTTAACATAACGCCAACGTAAATTTCAGTAGATTTTTTTTAATGAACATTTTAGGGGAAATGGCATTGGATTAACCCAAAAATAATTCGTGTAACATGCATTATGTTTTTTTTCCATTCGTAGTCGATTTATCGATTTATTCTTTTGAAAACTTTGTTTACTAGTCAGCTACATATAAATGAATAAATAAATAAATATATATATATATATATATATATATATATATATATATATATATATATAATATGTGAGTGTGTGTGTGTGTGTGTGTGTTTGTATTGTAGTTCTATATGCACAAATAGCATAGAGTAGCGAAGATTTTACCCTTGGCAATTCTGGAAATAGTGTTTTTTCCTCACAAAGAAAAGAAAATAAAAGTGTTGGGTAAAAAAAAAATACTACCTCCTGAATAGCAAATGGCACCTGCATCCTTATCACGTTCACAGAAATGTACTCCAACTCCCAGATGACCACAGTCTGCTAAGTTGTCTTCTGTTCCCCTACATCCGACATGAGAAAGAAGAATACGACCAGATCCCTGACCAAACCTATCATTAATCGGTGCGTCCAAAGCTCCATCAAACCCCAGCATTCTGCAAACAACCCTCGCGTCTCTGAGATCCCAGTTCCAGTGACAGACAGTACCCCAAAATCCGTCGTATAGGATTTCTACTCTACCTTCAGCGTCGTTGGATCCATTTACAAGACGAACTTGAAATGGATTCGGGTGGACTGAATGATTTAAATTCATTTGGTATAGAAAAAGACATTGTTACGGCTGGTTTTACGTGATAACTCTCTCCATATACAGGTGATATACGAATATGAGATTAAGTTTAGCTCGACAGTGTAATATAAATGAGAGGGGGATATGACAGTAGTGTTTATGTTATAGTAAGCATTTTGATTTTCATATGCATTTGAATGCCGTATCTTATTCTACGATGGAGATATCTTCCCTTGTTCCTGAAAATCACATTTCGTGCTTTTCCTAAATATGTTAGGAGAGAACGTGTGAATCTTAACATTTAAAGGTTTTTAAAATCTAATACAAATAAAGTGAATGTGGTCTTTTCTTTAATATAAATTGGGTTTTACCTCCTGAGTAACATACAGCACCTCCATCCTCGTCGTGTCTGCAGTAAGGGTCAACCCAAACATTGTAACAGTCTGCCAGGCTGTCTTCTGTTCCCCAGCAATCGACACCAAGAATATTTCCCGATCCTTGACCAAATCTGGCGGATCCTGGAGCATCTAAGGCTCCATTGAACCCTAACATTCTGCATACCACCCTTGCCTCACGCAGATACCAGAAATCATCACAAACGGTCTTCCACGATCCATCATAAAAGACCTCCACTCTTCCTTCAGCATTGTTGGAGCCATTGACGAGATGTACATTTTGGTAAAAATTTGAATGTTTTTTGTAATGATTCCATAATTACAGTCACAACATCGTTTCTATTTCAGCATGCTCACTGTATATACACTGTTAGAACGTAGATAAATTTATAATCTTGTTGGTATAAAATTTTAAGCAACCAAAGATTACCAAGTTAATCACTCATTTGGTTAAACTTTAATCGACAGCCTGTCGATTAGAATTTATCATGTGGTTGATTCAAATCTTATCCTTTATTGGTTAAATGTATTTGCTCAATGTTGGTTACAGCGCTGTTGATTAAACTCTAACAAGTTGTTGATTAAAACTTTAACCATTATTTCTGTTTTTCCAGTGCCCGATGTTGGTCAAACTCACTTGGGCTATTGATAAAATTTGTAACCATTCGTTGGTTGATTCTCTTTTTTTTTTCTGTTTTGGTGAAAACTCTTCTATAATTTATCTGTGATTGTTGTCTAGCTTATAATATAAGGAAGAAATAAATTTAGATCCACAGTGTGATCTTGCTTTCTGATTAAAACGATGTAGGAAGTTTGACCTGCTCTATCAGGAGTACTCCTAGCCAAGCCAGGCCAACCAGTAGATATGTTAACTACAATTTCGCCTACATGGATCTATAAGGGTAGGGGGTCATATTCCTCTTGTCCGCGAAATATGGATATCCGCGAAGTTATTCTCCAGTCATTTAGCGACTTGAGAACGCCTTCCATCTTTATCCCAGAATTTTCTGCTGTAGATCTGTGCGCAGCATTTTTGTTTCAAAACTACTGCATTGCACTGGCTCGTGCGAGTGTACGGTCAAGTGATCGGTATTTCAATCAACTTTGATCAAACTTTAACCAACAAAAACATCCGAGTGTCTCGACAGTTTGCACGATCATTTGGCGGGAAAGCCTGGAATACCGTCTGAAATCAACGTAATCAACACTCATTTGATAGCAAATGTTGAGCGATTTTAATCAACACTTTTTTAAGAGTGTAAAAGTTCGTTTAATTTATAGTTTCATTGGTCTCTCCAATCCAATTTTCTATTTTCGTAATTTATGAAATAGTGTATTTTTAGTTATCATTGTTTTAAATTGTTGTACTTCGTAGTTTTGATAAGTGTACTTATGCTCAGGTCGTGTTTTGTCTTATGTTTTGTATAATATTTTCTCATTGTAGTTATGATTTTTTTTTTGGAACAGTTTTATTTTCAATTATGTATTTTTCATGTATTCGCATGTGATAGTTTTGTATATCATAGCTGGGTGGAAGACCAGGAGTGGTATTCTGAACGTTGCTTTAACTTTTGTATTGTCTCCCGATAAAACTGTTGTAATTGTGTATTCTGAAAATTGTCTTACCTCTGTAAAGACCGCTTTTATCTGATCTTTTGTAACGCCCATGTTTATACTTTACCAATCAAGATGGGTAGATGGCTCAATAGAAATGGCTCAATCGAAAGATACTGAATCAGTATCTTTCGATCTAAGGGGAGTTCCCATTGAGCCATCTACCCATCTTGATTGGTAAAGTATAAAAAATGGGCGTTACAAAATATCAAATAAAAGCGGTCCTTACAGAGGTAAGACAATTTTCAGAATACAAAATTACAACAGTTCTGGCAAAACTACGTATCTCTATTTTAGCGATTTCGAGATATTCACGTCTGAAGTTTAAATGCTCGCCTTTTTTCATGTATTTATTTTTACAACTTGGAATTTTGTTCTATAAGAAGAGGGAAACGTTTTTTTCACCAGCATAATGATCGGGCAAAACTACGTAACTTTGAGATACACAGTTATGCCAGATAAAACCTGATCGTTGCCACATGTGACGCGTGCGCTGGGATCTGGCAAAACAGCGTATCTTCCTAGTGCGCATAGTGTGCTTTAAATTCGGCATGCGCGGTTTCAAGCAGGAGATACGTAGTTTTGCCATATCATAAGAATCCCGTTAGTGCAGCACGCACGTATGAGATACGTAGTTCTGCCAGCCGCACGACCTGCCTCATGTGGAGGAAAATGATCTGCCAAAACAACGTCACTTTACTTACGTACCTTTACCTGAAAAATAGACAACGATAGCCAATTTTCGATCAAAAAAACCGAGTTACGTAGTTCTGCCTGCCAAATTACGTCACTTTTTCCCAAAAGGGTGGAAATTTGTTAATTTTATTTTTAAAACGACAAATAGTTATTACATGACATTTGGACACATTAAACATAATGTTTTCTAGATTATCATAGACTAAAAAACTAAAAAGGTAAAAAAAATTGAGATACGCAGTTCTTCCAGATCACGGCCGTGATGCGCTTTGCACTTATCATGTTAAGGCATCATTGTTGAATTGGGCGTTTTCTATTCACTCTCGCGATTGACTTTAATTAATTAGCAACAGGGCTCATGGCCTCTCTAATTCGAGCGAAGACATTGTTTGGTGTAAAATATATTCCCCTTCAATGATTTCTTCGAAATTTGTCCTCGAGTCTATGGCAGTTAAATTCTTTTCCTAACTGTTGCAGCATGGACTGTCTGTTTCTGAGCTGGAAAAATTGCCGATATCATCAGTATAACGCCTTAAGCTGTTATAACTTCTTCTTTTTTGTAATCTCCATGGAAGAGGAGATGAATAAAAGAATTTTTAAAATTCGTGATACTAATCTTCTCCTGATATTATCTTTGAGCGCATCAAGCGCCGACTGAACAAAGATACAACAAAAGCTACCAAAAAAAAAATCATTTTCAGAATACCAATTTTGTCTTATAACTGAATATAGCATATCTGAGATAAAACAATTTTCAGAATACCGCCGCATCTTTTTATTTTAATCTTATTTGACTAAACAGACTGCCATGAATAAAATAATCACAGTGTATATTCTGCTTTATTTTGCGAATAAGAAATATGAATACTGAATCAGTAGGTGATATTACTTTTCTTTGAAATCTAGATTAGGAGAATAGCGTACTTATAATGGGCATTTACATCTTCACGGTTCGCATAATGGATCATCCCGGATCGTCGCTCCTGGGTAATCCTTGTTAAATCCTTCATCAACGTGTACACAAATAGGGAATTAGGCCGCTCTGGGAAAAAATTAAGCTTGCTTTTTCATCCCGGATCATCCGGATTCATCAGGGAGTACACGGATGGAAAATCATCCTTATTTATCCTCGTAGGCACCTTGTACCTCCGTGTAACCACAGAATGCATCCGATAGTCTCCGTGTAGACACAGATAGGTCAGTTTTAATACCGGTGTCACCCGGTTCGAAGTTTGCATACTTTTTCCTGCATGTACTCTTAATCCGTGTACATTTTTTAATGTGACAGCCATAGGCATACATGCTCTTCGTCCATCTCCTGCTGTTGCAGCAAGACGAGGGCTTCTGCAATAGTAGTTTACCTTCATGGTAACAAACAGGAGTATATTTTGCGCATTTTCAGGTCTGTAAATTCGATCCAGAAATATATTGTCGCTCAAGAAGTAGCAAAGTATTAAATGACCAAATATCGTAATGAACAATCTTTGAGAATAAGGACAACATGATTTTAGTAACTTTTTCTGCAGTACCACAGAATAAGTGACAACATGATTATCTCATCCGTCCATACTCCAATATCCCAATAGACATGATAGAGAACGTACACCTCCGTGAACATGGTGAAAGAGTCGTGTATGGGTCCAGTAGCTTCCCTGTATTCCCAGTTCGTTCCAGGGGTTTTCCGGCAAGGTCCGCGTTGCTACCCTGTTTATTCTTGTCCGTATAGATACCCAGTTCAAAACGTATTCACACCGGCACTGCGAGGAAAAAAAAAAAACGCGGGAACACCACGGATTAAGATCCGTAATGATCTGTGATGCGATTCGTGAAGGTGGAAATTTTCTTTTGAGGGGCTTTTAAAGCCCTCAAAAGATTTTCGACATGCACTCATTAGTTTTCTGCATAAATGATCAGAAAGCCCTGAATCAAACAAAACACAGTAAACGGAAACCAAGGGAACAAAGCGTATGAAAAAACAGACTTGATTGGCTGTCAGGGGTGACTACCGGGAATAGCCGCTTGGTTATCGACGGGGAAGTTACTAAATTAATGCCAGCGCAGGCTCCAAGCAGCATACATTCAGCTCACTGACCAGTACCGTGCCGTCAGAAAGAGTTCGTGAGAACGCTCGTATGATTTTAGTAACTTTTTCTGCAGTACCACACTTCTCTTTAGTTAAAATAAGACTATAAGAATCAACTCTATGCTGAACCGGTGATTTATACCTCTCGTTTTGATTGAAATGAAAAGGTTTGAAATCATGGGTTATCTTGTTCAGTAAAGATAGTTTCATTTAGATGTGTGACTTTCGTAACGATGTGCAATCACACAGAAATATGCTCTAAATTAAAAGTGAAAAAAACACACAGCATGCAGCTTTAAAGGACCCCCCCCCCCCCCCGTATAGAAGTACAGTATCCTGGCAGCGCTGTTATAAACAACAACAAGCTGTTATAAACAGATAAATATAACGTATGAAATTCGAAACTGCGTTTGTATCATTCGATTCACGTCATTTTGAATAAGAAAGTTCCACTTATTTGATGCGATACGTTGTTCAATTCTGCTTTGTTTCTAGACAAGTACGCCATATTTCTTAAAGATTCGATCCTTGTGAAAGCATTGTTATCAGATACGTCTCCATTACATTAAAAAATGCTCTGTGGGTAAACTCCAACTTCTTTATACAGTGTGCTCTGAATATACAAGCGATCCAACATGATCGCCTCCCGTTTTAATACAGTCATGCAGTGTGTACTATTTAGCAAGAGATATCCGGCATATTGGAGGATTCTTTCTTCCTGTAGTCGAAAAGTGTGTCTTGTTCAGTACGCAAGTCAACGTTCAAGTTAGTTCGTGCCAATTGCCCCTTCGACAAACATTAAGTTTCGTTCAGTCGTGTCGCGATAAACCGCAAAACTAAAAAGAAAAGGGGGCCATACTGACATACTGAACAGAGTGTACAGACGCCTTTATGAGGGATATATATGCTTTTTTCTAACCAGGGTAGCCACATCAGTATATTACTACTGCTCTTTTTGCATGCCCTGCAATTATTAATGCCAGTTACCCATTTAGCATGTTTAGTGCACCGGAGTCGAGGGAGACATATTTTATGTGAGCAAACCTTTTTGTCCAAGGATGTAAGTACTGGCAGGGCCTCTCGTATGAGAAGCAAGAGCCTTGACCACTATACAGCAATACTCCCACTTGATTTATCACTTCAAAACAACAACTGTAGTTCCAGCACGGGATGTACATGGTCTTCTGTTTTTGAAGTTCAGGGACTTGGAATAAAGACATCCATGAAGGTATTTATTCTTTTCTTTGACATGTTTGACGATTTTCTTTCTCACAGTCTTCATATCTGTGTGTTACTGTATGTTATTTTTCTGTACTTTATGCAGTGCATACCGCTTCTCTCTCTTTTCACCATAGCAAATAGCTGTTGATATATATTCTCAACATTATTATTTTCATTCACCTTATTTCCGTCTTGTTTTCAAAGTGAAGGCTGTATGCACTACGTCAAAGTTTACATCCTCGTCTGCTGAGGTTGCTCATAGGTGCTCTCTCCATATATTCGAGGATATCATCTGTTTTGATCTGTGGTGCAAGTATCTGCTTCTCATCCTTAAGCGAGTAGACTTCATGAAATGTTTTTTTATGGAACCTGAAGAAGAAAGAAGACTCTTATAGGGTTTCAAATATGTTTATAATCTTCATTTGCACACTATACATGAAGGGCTTGTAAAGGATATATATATATATATATATACGCGAAATATTATGAGTTAAAGGTATTTAATCAATCATGCAGTTGATCGTCTGCACCATCAACAGGACCGAAACTGTTCAGAGTCTCTTGAATGACCATGCTTATCACCTATAAATTTGCATGTAGCACAAATTCTATCCTCTAGTTTCGGAGCGAAGTGGTGGTTTTTTTTTTTTTTTTTTTTTTATTTCTGCACAAGTAATAACTGCCATTAATCTATTGCGATAAGCTGTATTATTATCATTATTATCATCATCATGATTTTTATTATTATCATTATCATTATCACTATTATTACTATTATTATCATAATCTTCCTTATTATCATTGTCATTGTTATTAACATCAAAAATTATTCGTTGTCCCAACCCACTCAGAAAAAAGGTGCAAAGTTGCACTTTTCTGGGAGCAAACAAGAAAAAAAAGATGCATTTTTGCACCTTTTTCATGTAGGGTGCAAGATTGCACCCAAAAAGGTACTGCTAGTGTTGCATTTAGGGTGCAAACTTGCACCTTTATTTCTTAGTGTGAACATAGGCCTACAAGAAAAATCACAAGGAGAGAATTAAAAGTAGATCTACACCATGCATGTCCAGGTTGCTCAAGAAAGGAAAAAGTAAAACCGTTCATTTTACTAAAATCTTTGCACAGGTAGTTTCATTTAGTATAACTTGGTGTAAAATACTTTTACATCAAATTAATTACAAATATGTTTCAGCACTAAATAAATTACACATTCAATTTTCTTACCACTTTATATATATAAAAAGTGGTATGGATTGTATATATATATATATAAATATATATATATATTTATATATACATATATATATATATATATGTACAATCCATAGATGAACCTGAACGCTACATTTTTAGATAAATGTTTCAATGACATACTGAGGAAGCGAAGCAAGGTCTAACATGTCATACATTAGGTATTTTGTTTGTTTTGTTTCGTTTTTCATGCAAAAAAGCACATATTTCCATTCATCATTATTCAGCATGTTCAAGATACTGACGCTTTCTACTTAATCTGACTTTCTTTCACTTTTATTTTCAAAGTTCTTCCCGGCCTTACATATGTTTATGATTATTAATCATTTTCGAATTTGTTAAATGTATTAGGTATATGAAGTTGCATGAAAATATTTAGTGCATAATACCACGGTTTGTCACCTATACTAAAAGAAGATGCATTTCATACCTCAGTCGAGAGAAGTAACGAAAATAAAAAGGTTTTCTTCGGGACATTGGTTTGATCATGACTGATCTCCAAATTCATAATCGAATGATTAAAGCCCGCAGCACACTATACGATCCGTCCGCTATCTGATTTTGGAAAAAATGGTTATAGCATTCGATATGTACATTCATACATGTAAAACCTTAATGGTCAAATTTTCGAATAGTCGTATAAATACTAAAATCAAAATCCCGGGCTATCGCGAACCTTCCTGTAGGAATAAAAGCGAATTCAATTCCGAATCGTAGTGACGTCATAGCAAACTTGCGATCGGCTAGGACATCAGGCCTGTTTGGCCATTACTCCGACCACAAGGCTTGCAGTTCATCAAAATTTCGGAAAAAAATTATTATTTCGAACTTCAAATAAGATCATTTTATTTGTATAACTTTCATATTTAATGCAAAATTTAATTTGTTCGAAAATCGGGTCACAGTCGGATCGCATAGTGTGCGGCGGGCTTAAATCACCCTTGTATAACGTCACCATTTCAAAGTCATATTTTCTTACACTGTAAGAACATTTATCGTAGTGAGCCTATCTGGTAACAGTGCCAGGCTTGTAATGGACAACTATAATAATAATAATAATAATAATAATAATAATAATTTAAAAAATAATGATATGTCTTGTTTGCCCAACTCATAGTTGTTTTTTTTTGTTTTTTTTTTTCAAGTTTTATTCTGATTTCATTAAAAACAATTACAATTCAATTTTACCAATTAACACTTCATATTAAACAATTTAACACTTAAAATTTCATAATTCTTAATTTTCCAATAACTTAATAGGTTTTATATATATTATATATATATATATATATATATACATATACGAATCATATATAACTTTTTTTTTAAATGATGAAAAATTAATCATTATTTTTTTCTTATGTAATATAGATTAAAACACCCCCACACGAACACACACACACCCACACCAAACAAACAAGCACCCTCTCTTTCATAAAAAGGTTTGAGAACTACATGTGAACCTATGATTAATCATTCTCGTAAAGGGATGGCATTGAAATCGTTTGTACTATCTCATTCTGTCGGAAAACATAACATTTAGACCTCCACAGTACAGCCGCTGAACTCAACTTTGTGTTTCACCCTCATCTATCTGTTTAAGGTACCCCCTCCCCCCCCCCCC
>JAPZVO010000683.1:0-28277 GCA_029962745.1 Echinometra lucunter
CGACCATTATCATTATATGTCATCTTTATGAGGTACTATTTTGTTCCAGTGTATGGCGCATGGTAATCATCAATTAAAACATTTATTACAGTCCATTTTGAAATATTTTATTCATTCATAAACAAAGGAATAAAACAAAACAAAAAAATTATTTGATACTGTTTGAACGTTCTAATGAAGATATTTCATATTAATAGTTTTATACTCATTATGCATTATCTTTAAGAGGTATTTTCATATTCTAATGTGTTGTGGACGAAATGACATGCAATTTGGGAATTTTTTTATACACTCTTTGAAAAAAAATCTGTATTTTCTATGTATATGGCTCACATGGTGCAAAGCTATTTGTGATAGACTACAGGGTTTTAAATAATTATTTTTAGTGTGCTTTATCAATGAAACAACACTGATATCAGACTTCACCGCAGTTTCTTTTGATATTATGTATATACCTTGAATGAGACTCATTTTATTTCTTGTTTATATTTAAATTTGTGTATTTATGTGACGAAGAACCGCAAACGTACCTCACCGAGACTAATCGTAATCATATGTATATATATATATATATATATATATATATATATATATTTGTTCAAACATTCCGAAGCAGAAGTCATATTTTGGTATTTTATATATATATATATATATATATATATATGTCGTCTTAGAATTTAGAATTTTTAAGAAATAAACTATCCTGAATAGTATTTCAGATGTATTGATACTTCAATATTAATTCCATAACCAGAATGCGATATCTGAATATGACTCTTTATATTTGGTATGTACGAATAGCTCTTGTATATGGTTATGCATGACGTTCAGAAATAATGAAATAAGATGGATAGTCATGATCATTAATGTCTGGAATATATAGACGAAGAACAGCAAGCAAGTAAGACACACCCCCCCCCCCCTTTCACATCATTATTGGATATAATCAGGGCAAGTAGCAAGCAATTAATCAAATATCATACTAGAAATAATGTATATTGATGTATGGTATGCTTTTATCTCTGCTGCATATTGTATAAAATGTCATATTCTTACAGTGCATGACGTATAAGAACACACTGATAATCAAGAATAACTTTATACACCTGATCTTTGTGCCTACAAAATTGCGCTTCGTCATTCTTCAATTCACTCTTGTTTTCCATCTTGCAGGATGTCTGTGAATTTTGTGTTTCTTTCTTTTCTTTTTTCTCTCTTTGAAATCTTTCCCAATTGAAATTCAATTTCGTTTCCAACTTTTCTACATTACGTGATAAACGATGAAAATAATTATTTTATTTTCTTTTATCTTTTCTTTTCATTTCCTTCTTTCTTACTTTCTGTTCTTCTTTCTGTAAAGGGTTTTTTCCTGTTTTGACAGTGCCAAATGTACAAAATGTAAATACTTATATGCAAGTATATGCAATATATATATGTATATATTCTGAACTTTACTACTTTACGAACATTAGATATTAGGTATCAGTGGTGCTGTTATTATTATATGTCATCTTTATGAGGTACTATTTTATTCCAGTGTATGGCGCATAGTAATCATCCATTAAAACATTTGTTACAGTCCATTTTGAAATATTTTTTTCATTCTTAAACAAAAACAAGGAATGAAACAAAACAAAGAAATCTTTGATACTGTTTGAACGTTCTAATGAAGATATTTCATATTAACAGTTTTATACTCATTATACATTATCTTTAAGAGGTATTTTCATATTCCAGTGTGTTGTGGACGAAATTACTTGCAATTTTTTTTTATACACTCTTAAAAAAATCTGTATTTTCTGTGTATATGGCTCACACGGTGCAAAGCTATTTGTGATAGACTACAGGGTTTTAAATAATTATTTTTAGTGTGCTGTATCAATGAAACAACACTGATATCAGACTACAACGCACTTTCTTTTAATACTATGTATAAACCTTGAATGAGACTCATTTAATCTCTTGTTTATGTTTAAATTTATGTGTTTAATTTCATCTTTCATTGTATTTTGTTTCATTTTCGACATGCAATGATGAATAGGCTAATTATAGATAATGAAAATAAATGCTATACTCTCTGTATCCTTAACACTGTCGGATAGTAATGATGTGACAGATAATGAATTTAATTCACATTTTTATTTCCGTATTTACTCATACCAGTGTGCTTTGATTCCGAGACTTCCATGAATGTCTCTCACACGGATGGCGTAGATAAGATGAATATACATTTTGAATGATATCACGGCCCACTTGCCTCTTTTTTTATGAGTACTCTACATTTGTGAGTGAGCAGTGCGATGATAAAAGATGGTAATGATTGATTACAAAGTTAGTAAATAGTACAAAATCATAAACCATAATTATAACAAGAGATAAAGCTCAATGACCTAAAAAAATCTTAGACAATAATTTATAACAAGGGATGAATCCCGATGACCTATGTGTGTTCATCATAGCTGGAGCCCAAATAAAAAACGAAATGTTTTGTGTCTGGCAGCCCTGAAATAGTGTTGTTTTCTTTTGATTCTCCCAGGGAAGAAAATTTAACTCAAGCCTCATTCAAAACAACACATTTCGAAAAGTTTTCTTGTCTTTGTTTTGTTTTGTTTTTGGTTTGGGGGATCAACTACATTTATGTTTAATCACACTACTCAACCGATTCCAAACCGATTCCAAACCATAAGTAACTGGGTTACTACCTTTATTTACACCTAATTAACACCAATTCCAAACTGGGTTATTACCTTTTCTTTACACCTAATTAGCACCGATTCCAAACCATGGGTAAACTGGGTTACTACCTTCATTTACATATAAAGATCATACCTATATTGCTTTTACCTTAAATCTACAATCTGCTAGGAAGAATTCGTGGAGTTATTAAAGGTGTGACTAGACTGAGACATTTGAAATATAGGACCTACTTGATGTTAACTTTTAAAGGAATGATTTACCTCATTTCTCTTTAAGTTTTTTTTTTTCAGATGTACACCTAAAAGCTGCTTTCAGAATCAGTTACAATTTCTGATACGAGAACGTAGAGATGTTGGTCTTTGGATTAAATGATCACTAAATCATAGTTTACATGCGTGGCATCATGTGCAAACACACAGCAGTTTCCTTAAATGTATTGTAAAAGGTATTTTCTCTTTCATAACCGAAATATGAATTGTCATGTCCTTCAGAAACGATGATTCATGGCTTTACTTTCACTTGGGATTTCGGGGGTATTCTTGGAATAAATAATCATGAATGAAACGAAGCAAGAGTAATTAATAGCCCTAACGACTGGACAACTCCCCAGAATGGAGGTAGTTACGAACGCATAGGCTTAGGCCTACGTACTCTTCTATTGTGTCTAACATTTTTCACCAGTGCTGTTACGTAATTGCTACATGATGCCTGATCTTAGACCGAGAGGAGCGAAAGACGCTACGCAAACAGCTGATTCCGCTGCCACGCCCACTTCTACTGCCGATGCCATTTTGCAGAGCACTGAATTTCTACAGCGGATCGATCAAGTCGTTCAAGCTGCAGTGGAGAAAGTTATTGAAAAAGAAATGATAAAATTGGTGCTTGACCTTGAAAAGCGGGAGAGTAAGCTCTCTGATATGATTGAGCAGAAACTAAGTGTACTTCATGACTTGGAGGTTTCTTTGGATTCCAAAATGCACGAGTTTGAATCCTTGAAAGCGTCAGCTGTAAAGGTCAGTGACGAGGTCACATCGGTATCGCGAAGATTAGATCATCTGGAACAATACTCGCGCAGGAACAACCTTCGAATTCTGGGAGTGAAGGAAACCCCGAATGAAAACACTGATCAGATCGTCTGCGATCTTGCTAAAAGCATCGGTGTAAATCTAACCCACCAAGACATCGACAGAATTCATCGACTTTCGCGTCGTCCTGCTGATGATCGAATGTCTGGAACCATGTCATTCGCTGATGCAGCAAAATCTACGACACGTTCTTCTAGTGATCTTCGAGCAATCATCGTCAAATTCACTCAGTACAAATTTAAAGAGTCTCTGATGAGAAATAGGCGCAAGTTGAAGGGAACCAAGAAAGTTATAGTGGAGGATCTCACTAAGCGTAACGCCCAACTCCTCTTTCAAGCATCAAGAATGAAAGACAAGGTTAGTGCTTCTTGGTCTATGGGTGGAAGGATATATGCAATAATGAAAACGTCCGATGGTCATGAAATGAAGAAACTGATCTACTCATCCTCGGATTTGAACACTTAAACTTACCTTATTGACAGCTGTAACGATGTACTATCTGCGGATATCTGTTTCCATTCTTACTAGTTTTTGGCTACCGGTGGCCGTATACTCTGATTATATTTTCATTTGAATTTTTCTGAATCTTGTGCATTTTAGGTGTTTTGTATTGGCTTAACCATTCTGTATGTTCATTATGTCTTTTTGTAGTGTATATCAGCGTACCGTCAATAATTTAAATATGAATACAATCTCACGTATGTTGTCTCCTACTATTTCTGATGATGAAAATCCATATGGGCAAGATAAGTCATATTATACACCTGAGGATTTCAATGAGAATGTTTCCTTTAATCACTCAACTTTCCCCAACAATAATTTGTTTTCGATGATTCATTTCAATTGCAGAAGTATCTTAAAGAATTTTGATGATATTATTGCATTACTTGGCTTTTTATCAATTAAGTTTTCTGTAATAGGTGTGAGTGAAACCTGGTTGAAAGACAGTAGTGTACAATGCATTATTCACGGTTATGATTTCTTGTCAAACAATCGTAAGAACAGAAGAGGTGGAGGGGTTGGTATATATATCAAGGACGATCTTGTTTTCAAATGTAGAAAAGACGTTGAAATTAATGATGTATATATTGAAAGTATTTTTGTCGAAATTGAAATCCCACACGGTAAAAATGCTATATTAGGAGTGATTTACAGACCACCTGACCAATCAGTTCCATTGTTTTTAGATGCTCTCAACAATATTCTTCATAATGTAATTAGAGAGAATAAGATTCTGTATTTCCTTGGCGATTTTAATATTGATTTGTTAACGGTTTCATCTTCTCAGCTGGTAAATAATTTTTTAGACACTTTCATGACAAATTCCTTGTACCCCCTTATCTATTATCCTACTCGTGTGAGTGCTAATTCAGCTACATTGATTGATAATATTTTTACAAATGATCTCACCCAACTGTCTAGTGGAGTAATCTTGGATGATATTACTGACCATCTTCCTATATTTTGTGTATGTCGTAATTTGGTTTTGAAAGGAAAGCAACATGAATTTTTCAAAAGAAAGATAAATGAAGTTAATATGAGTGAATTCTTTAGATGTTTGGAGCAAATATCTTGGAATTTAGATGAAAAAGACCCCAATCTTGCTTACAATTCATTCTTAAATAAGTTTCTTGAAATATACAACAAATGTTTTCCTTTACAAAAAGTAACTACAAAAAAGAAATTTGTCAACAAACCATGGATTGACAAAGAATTGATTAAAAAAATAAAGAAAAAATGGAAATTTTACAGAAAATACCTGAAGAATCCCACTGAGTATAGAAAAAAGGTTTATAAAGACTGTAGGAACATGGTCACCAATGAAATGAAAAAGAAGAAATATGCATATTACAAAAAGAAACTTGATAGTGGTAAGAGCGATGTAAAAGTTACATGGAAAATTGTGAATGAAGCTATTGGGAAAAATAATAATAATAAATCAGTCAGAGTATCAAGCTTAAATGTTAACAATTCAATTATTACTAATAAAGCCGATATGACCGATATTTTCAATAATTATTTTGTCGATATTGGTTACAATCTTACTAATAATGAACAATACACTGGTAATTACCAACAACAACTACCTAGGAATGCGCGATCTGCCTTTTTTACCCCAATAACTTCCAAAGAAATATTAAACATTGTATCTTCTTTTAAAAACGGGACAAGTTCGGGGTATGATGAGAATGATGTTGGTGTTGTCAAGAAAATAATTCCTATCATTTGCCAACCTCTTTGTTCAATATTTAATTTGTCTATTTCTAAAGGTCTCTTCCCTAATAAGCTTAAAATAGCGAAGGTCATTCCTGTTTACAAGAACGGTCGTGAAGATGACGTTTCAAATTATCGTCCAATTTCAGTTCTTCCTTTATTTTCGAAGATATTTGAACGATGTTTATATATAAGATTGGATATTTTTCTCACTTCATGCAATATTTTACACAGCAGTCAGTATGGTTTTCGTAAGGGTTACTCCGCATCGATGGCTCTCCTTGATTTTATTTATAAAGTCTCTGATTCTATCGACTCCAAACAATCGATGATTGGTCTATTTCTCGATTTAAGCAAGGCTTTTGATACTTTGGATCATGTTATTTTAATGAAAAAATTATATGCTTACGGCATACGTGGCATTTTATGGCAATTATTTAATAACTATTTATCAGACCGTTTTCAGTTTGTATCACTTTGTAATAATAATTCTTCTTTAAAGGCCTATTCGATGCGGAGTGCCCCAGGGGTCAATTCTTGGCCCTTTACTCTTTTTGATATATATTAATGATATTTGCAGTTCGTCTAAATTATTGCATTTCATTTTATTTGCTGACGACACCAGTGTGTTCAAGTCTGACCATAATATTGTTTCTTTGCAAAATAATTTCAATAATGAATTAGAAAATTTGTACAACTGGTTGTTTAATAACCGATTAGTTTTAAACATAACTAAGACAAAATTTATGATATTTACTAAGAAAAAAATCGATAAAGACAGTGTAGTAATAAGATTCAACAATTCAAATATCCAGTGTGTCTCATTTATAAAGTTTTTAGGTGTATATATTGATGATAAACTATCATGGCATGAATACATTGGTGTCGTTTGTAATCGGGTATCTAAAGGTGTGGGAATCCTTTATAGATTAAAACATTTTCCGCAATATATATTGATTATGTTATATCATGCTTTGATTGTTTCACACATAAATTATTGCAATATTGTTTGGTCAAATTCCTCTGATTATTTTATCAATAGATTATACATACTTCAGAAAAAAGCCTTGAGGATAATTTCTGACGCTCCATATAATGCCCACACCTTGCCACTTTTTCATAATTTACAATTACTTAATCTGTATGATATAAATAGGTTAAATATTGCCATTTTTATGTTTTTTTGTTCTAAAGGTCTTATTCCTCAAACTATCATGTCTAAGTTCTGTCTTAATTTAACAATTCATCAACACAACACTCGTAATTTGTTTAATTATCATTTACCTCGTGTCAGAACTTTAATTTCTCATAATTCAATTTTTTTCAAAGGACCATATCTCTGGAATAATTTGCCTCTGTCTCTTAAAGTTTGCCCATCACTTAATTCTTTTAAGCGCAATTATAAATTATATCTTTTAAGTTTGTATTCTTAATATGAATTATGATATACGCTTTTATTTTTTTTTTTTATACTTCAAGTGTTTTTGGTGGTTTCTTTTGTTTTTTGTTTTTTTCTGGTTATGATAGATTGGATTATGTATAACTTATGTTTTGTTAATTTTGGGGGCAACGTATTATAAGGCTATTTGCTCTTTTTTGTTGACCCCTCATTCTCGTAAATCTGTTTTGTTGTAGTATAATACTATGTTTTGTACCAATGCCTTGTTGTATTTATATTTCATGTTTATGTTTTTATTGAGAATGGAAATAAAGAATTGAATTGAATTGAATAGTGGTTGCGTAGTGTATTTTAAAGGAAGGAAAAGCACGGGGGGCATGTGAACACATACGGGAAAATACCATTTTAAAGACGGTAGTATATACCCTTATGTTCTATGCAACGGAGTTTAGAGTACGATCTCATTAAAAAATATAGAAGAACTGATATATAGTAGTCTTTATTCGAAGATGCAGTGCTGATTTCAGAAAAGAAAAGGGGTCCTTGTAAGAAGCAAAAGAAAAGAAAAGAAAAGTTATAGATCATATTTGAAAAGGGCACTTTTCACACAGGAGGGCGCTTTTTTGTAAAATAAGAAATGGGGTGGGGGTGTGCATGGTCCCACTGCCAAGATAAAACAGGAGCAATGAAATCATTGCTCTTGGCCTATTGAAAGAAATTGCAAATAACATTACTGATATCATGGTAGTTTTTTTTTTTTTTTTTTTTTTTTTTTTTTTATAAATGATTGCATTTGTCTGGAAGAGAAGAGAAAGTGGTTTCACCGGAAATACTTGAGGAGCAGTTTAATCTCAAAACTGTTGCTCTAATTGTCACTTTTCATCAGGGAATGACACTTTTTAACACTATTTAACTGAAATTATCTGCTTTATCAGCTTTATCAACATCTGTAAATGCAGTTTATAATGTAACTCATTGATTTTGCACATTTCCATAGAAAAAAATATAGGATGCTAAAAACAAAGCTTTTATGCATTTTTATGTAGTCCCACATATTTCAGTGTTGAAACCGACCTATTCATATACAGCTTCAAATTCTCCACAGGAGGCGCATAACATGATAAGGACCAAATAAATGGTGGAACTTGATTCCCAGTTTAATCTGAATTACAATCCCCATCTTACCCGCCTCAGGGATAATAGGTGGAAGAAATACTGATTAACAGAATTTGCATGTCTCGCTCACTGTTGAATTGCCCAGAACACAATACCGCCACTGCACAGTTCTGTAGAGTTTCAGGACATGAAGAGATGATGTGTTATGAAAAGAGTTGCCTGAAAATATGACGGGACATATTATACATTACATTTTGTTTTCTAAGTGCATGAACAGCATCAACACTGTTTGAAATCGCCTTGGATCAATGCTACCACAACTTCCATGATTACCAGCTTAATTATAAATATCTACTTAATATTACGTGATCTCCTTCCCTGATCTGTAAGTCGAAAAAGTACTCAAGACCGAGAGCCTAGAGAGAACCAAGAGTCAGAGCTCACGTTGTATAAATAGGCTGATCTCGCAAACCTTCCATTCAGGTGAAGTTTCAAAAAATCGAAATAGATTCCTCTTTCGGTATTGAATTGAAATGGTGGTCATCAAACCACACCCACGTGTTGCTTGGCTACAGAATCACATTAACATGTGCACCTGGTTATATAATCAACGGAAGCAGAACGATCGCGTGCAAACGACATGACGCTACTCAGAAGAGTGACTGGGACTATGAGATTCCACATTGCCAATCCCTGACAAGTACATTGCAACCAACAACAGGTAATACTTTAATGCTTACCCTGTGATATAAAAACAAGATCTCAATTCATTCGGGGATGTTTTATTGGTGACTTGATTTGTTTAGCCTTTGCTGTGCCATTTATTTCATATCACCAAAAATGAAAACGTCCGATTTCGTAGGGGTCATCGGCTCTCGCGGATCAGTATAATAGATCTTTTATCTCGTTGAGTTATCCTTACCACTACTTGTGATCTTCCATACACTTTCGATCTGCCTAAGTCATGAAATGAAATGAAAATGAATTTATTGCCAAGACAATAAAATGAATAACAGATAATATCAGAGGTAAATATATTCATTTTACTTAATCTGTTTCTCATGGGTAAAGAAAGGAAAGAGCTTTAAGATAAACATTCAGAGGTTCACCTTCTTTTCATTTTTATGAATTCTTTTTTTTCCTAAATATGTTACGATAGGCTACATTATAATCGGGATACTTTATAACAAGTGAGGCTTATTCTATACCTCCCATCTCACCCTCTCTTTTTCTCTCTGCGAATGCATCATTTCTTCAATTTCAAGATTTAATTACTGCGCCTCATTCGACGATCTGTAAGTATTCCAGTGCGTATTTCAGGATACACAAGTCATAAAAGCAATGATATAAATTCAATGTATACTGGCATGTTGGTTAAACGACATGCCGGGCTTTGAACCCAATTCCTTTGTTCCCGACGAGCATTTGAACTTTTTATAAATATACCTTTACAATGTCTATGTTTCACATTTCAAGCTCGTTCTAAAGTTTTAGAGTATAGTGTGTAATAATTCATTAGATCTAACATTGTTGTGACAGAAATGATTTCATCATTTTTGTTTGAATTATTTAAAAACATTAACATATGAATGATTTTTTCCTGTGTTTTAGGGTTGCGACAAGGAAGGGTTCGACTTTGGATACTGAGCTTGGTAGGCAGTTCAGTGGCATTGATCTTCGTGGTCGTCATCGCTCTGAAATACGGCATTAAACGTAATCGAAGTCATTCCTCTCAGGTACATTTATCCTGTAAATGGTTATTTATTTACCGTTCAATAGCCACGAACATGACGAATATGTTATTTATCTATTCAATTGATAGAGATCGTGTAATGAATAGAGACTCCGCATTTTTCTTAATCTTAATTGTTGATTTAAAAACTAGAATTACGACAATAAGACAGTAAAAGATATTCCTTTTCTCTCCTTTTATTGCAAAGGTTATACACTCCTATGAAGATATGAGTGGCCCACAGGCGAGAGTGACTGATGGTCACAATACATCAGGGTCACAAGGTCCTTCACACTCTATAAGCAGCACCACGCCTCAACAGAGAAATACAATATCCATGATGCCATCATTTGCAGTGGACATTGATGACGACTTCGATGCCTTCGGTTATGTTCTAGCAAGGAGTCCTTCTGCTACGACGTCAACGTCGATGAACAGGGTGGTGCAGTGCCAGTTCATTGAGGATGTTGATGAGTTTGGTTATCTAAAGCTAAGAAAACGAGAGGAAAGTAACTACGCAGAAGCGATGTAGCCAGTAGAACTTGTGTCTATGTTCTGACTCAGTTGTTCGGTCACGGGGGGGGGGGGGGGGGGGGGGGGAGCCTCCAATTCCTTTGGAAGCGCATAGAGACGTTATATCATAAGGTGATATGCGCTATACAAGTACTGTATGTTATTGTTATTATTATTATTATTATTATTATTATTATTATTATCATTATTATTATTATTATTAAGCCTTCTCCCTGCATTATCAACTTTCTGTGTTATTTGGGAGTTAATATTCCTTGACTTTCTTGAATATTGAATTGAGAGAACATGTAAAATATTTCAGTGTAAACAACATTCTGTTCGGGTATTATTAGCAGATTTAGATAGTAGCTGATCAGCGAGAACCTTACGTAGTTTTTTTTAATTGAAATCATTTTTATTTTAAACGCTTCATCCATCATGTCCATGTATGTCAATGAAATGTCTGTATGAGATGCAACTTCGGAAAACCTGATCGAATATCAGCTCTTCAGGGCATAACTAGTGTCTAGTCTTACTTCAACTGAAACGTAAGGAAAAAGAAAAATGGTTTGTTTTTGGTTGTACACTTACTGATTGTAATAAAATACACATCATTTGTACTTTTTATGGAGCATTTCACACTTGAAAACTGTATATAGATTCAAATGAGAATTGTGTTATTTCATTACCCCAATGATACCATTGGCGTAAATCGGGAGGGGGGGGGGGGATGGGGATATATCTCCCCACTCTTTCGAGAGGGGGATGGTGTGTACAAATATCCCCCTCCCTCATTTTCAGGAAAATTGATATTGTAATTAATCAGTTGGTGAAATTTTTCATAAAAATTTCATAAAGGACGGTCATGTAGTGGAATTTTGAATTTGAAACGCTCTTAAAAACCAAAAGAGAGGGTTATTTTTCGCTCGCTCGCTTCGCCCGCTCGCAAAATAAAAGAACTATTTGTGTGTGGGGTCATCTCGGATGAATAAGGGTGTATGTGTGGATATATATACTTAAGTGTGAGTTCACGCAAGAAATTTCGGCAAAAAAGGTCGATCATCCCCCCAATCTTCAAAACGGATTTACGACGGTGTATGATACCATGGATAATGAACCATTGGCTAAGAAAGACTAACTTATGTTGCTTTTACATCAAGATTTGGTCCGGAACTGGTCCGGACCAAATCTTGATGTGAAAGCAGTTGGTCCAGACCAATAGTGCGGACCAAAATTCCGCGCGCTTCATGAGGGGGTAAGTGGTTTCGGTGGCAACTGCGACGGATATGTTTGGTCCGTCCAAATCCGGCCTAAATCTTGACGGTGGTGTGAAAGCACTCGCGAAGGACATAATTTGGTCCGGACCTAGTGCGGACCAAATTTTGACGGCATTGGGAAAGGAGTGGCTGCAACGTTTCGAAATGTGAAATCTGAGGTTATACGTCAAAAGTGAAAAAGCAAGTGTTAAAGCACAATTTTGGGAGAAAATTTCAAAAACTTTTTGAACGATAAGACATTTTGTCGAGTTGTAATCCACTTCAGTGTGAAAATATCAATCTTTGCATCTCTTTTCGATTGTTTCTCATATGTCTATTGGGTTTCTTTTTCTTCACATTTACACATTACGCCTTAACCTGTGCTTTCTTCATGCTCTTACACCAAGCGTCGCCACATTTTCTTCACTACACTTTTGATGGGTCTATAGGCATGATATATTGCATGAACATACTGACAGAAATGGACATTAGTAAGTCAAGTGCTTTACGTAGAGGCCCTTGTAATAAATGCACGACAGTTAATGGCAAGTTCAGATACATGTATTTCAAACCTTCGCTCGCTGGTGTAATTATTAAACTGTACATGCAAACCATCTTCCAATCGTTTCCTTGTTTAATTTTGTCCTATCTCTTTAGTTTACAATTGGTATAAAATGAAAGCGAAATCTGAAAGCAAATCATGTATCATCTGGAATTGTTATTTTTAGCATGATGATTAGAGAGATCATATTTAGAGTGCTATGCGTATCACTATTTTTTTCTCCTTTTTTTTTGGGGGGGGGGTGGACAACAGGTCCGTCTCCATACCCTTTGTTTTGAAATATTACACTAAATACTTCCCTTCGCGTCTAATTTTTTTTTATTAACAAGCCATCCTAAAAAAAAAAAAAAAAAAGAGGAAGACCCCATTTTTCGGAATGCTCGTGCCCCTTTCTTATCATGGATCCGCTCTTGTTGCCAGTCAGACCGACTAAAATAAACGACTTTCTAGACTACCAGAACCGAAACTGCACGAGCTAGTTTCATAATTATCAACAAAGGATTTAAAGTGCATGCGTATAGTTATCAATCAACATTAACCCTGTTAACACCCCCCCCCCCCGGCAAAAGAAGAAGAAGAAGAAAAAGAAGAAGGTGATGATGAATGATAAGAAGAAAAAGAAATGGTATTCTTTGAATTCAATAGCCATTTAAAGTCTTTCAGGAGATATCTCACTGCGCTTGAGTTTCTGTTTCTAAATGTAATTTCTTTGGTGGTCATATCAAAGTAAGTTTTCGATTCTTTAGGACACGAAGAGAAGTAATATCAATTTCCTGATGAGCAAATGAGGTATACTAATCGTATTACCTGGTTCATTATAATACTGCAGTATGAGGATTTTCATATTCCATTCATATATGTATATATTACTTAAATGATTATACCATGTAACACATGATTTATATTTATGATGATGATGTATATATATATATATATATATATATGAACAAATAAATCAAAATCAACATCAAATATTAGTCTTCACAAAGGCCTACATGCCAAATTGCATGATTTTTGGCTTTAGTTTTAGCTATCAATCATCATAGCTTTAAAAAAAAACTCCCTTTTCTTACCTCTTCGTCAAAATATGTAATGGGTTCAATAATTATTTCAATTATGTGAGAAGACGAATTCACTAAGTAGAGGCTTAGGCGTTGGACCAATCATTAAGGGCACTTTTGTCTGGGTAGGCACTGATCCTAATTTAATTAAGTGATGTGAGAAAACAAGGTATATAGAGAGGGGGTGCATGGAAGGGAGTGGGGGGGGGGTGTAATTTGTAGGCACAAACCCTGGTCAGTCAATTTTAGGGGGGGTGGTATCATCCTACCAATTAATGCAAGAGTCAATTCTGGCAGTGCTTTGAATATTGTCCATGTAATTCTACTATGACTACGGTAGTATGTCAACTCCCTTTGTTGATTCATCATTTAAAAATACATAAGAATTTAGGATATTTTTCAAAATCATCGTTGACTTGACTTTGGGGCACAGGACGGAGTGTCCCTTTGCCCTCCTATGAATAAGCCCCCTCCATGCAGCCCTGTCGACAAAGTTTTCGGCAGCCTTCAGGGTTGGTCGATAATCTGGTCCCTCCATCTGAGAGGTGGGCGTCCTGGTGGCCTAGGAGCAGCAGAGTCATTCCAACAGGCTTGATGTGGAAGGCGGTCCTGGGGCATTCTTATGACGTACCCAAACCAAGTCAAACGTCTCTTGGGTACCTCTTCATTGATTGACTTGGTTATCTTGATTGAATCAGGCTCACCACTCCCGCGAAATAAAGGACGAATACAACACAGGGGCATGAGGAGGCACATATTTTCGTTTTTTTTCTCTCTTCTAAAAGGCATGTAGTTGTAAATCTTCCTCTGCTCTTATACATGTAATGATGTACACCTGTAAACCAGCTAATGATATGCACGTACACAATGCACGTACAAATGGATGAGATCCACCTCCAGTCCTCAAAAAGATCCGGAAGACATCATTAAGGAATCGTTAATTGTGCATTATTCCGGATAAAATCCAGATGCCAATCAGATCTAAAATAGGTTTTAAAAAAACCAATGGAATAGGATATTACTGTGGTTTATATGTTTTATACTCAAACAAAAAATATAGAAATGAATAAGATGATGTAAAATTATTGGAGGGGGTGTATTTAATCAGGTTTTCAAATCCTGTATCTGAGTGATTGAAATGTTAAATTTCAGAAGTGGAAAATGCGAGATATTATCTTTGCCATTAACCGTGTTACAGATGTTTGCAATATCACTGATTAGTGTACAGAAACACACTACCAAAGAAACACGTGGGAACGACCAGTCTTTGCTGCAGCTCTATGCGGATACTTGATTTATGAAACAAGTATCTGGTTAAATGTTTTTTAAAAAGAAAAATGTTATTCATCGCCTAGTAATTCTATCTTGGGCAATCGATCAAAACTAACAAGCGTAGGTATAAATATCAAAACAAAAGTATGTGATATCAGGATATGACACCTCTCTAAACGCCATAAATGTTTATGCTGGTGGGGCGATGTACATGGTTCATATATGATTTACGCTGAATTAAACAAGGAAGTGCAGAATAATATCTTATCTTTATATTATTATGATTACACGTGATGGTGATAGCTATGAACTAACGTAAGTTATACCAATTCGCTCTATGATAATACTCGGTCAATGTTTTATTATTCTCATGACATAGATGAAAATCCTACAAGAACCTCAACAAAATAAAGGCAGAATTTGGGAAAATTCAGTATCTTACTCAAGTCCTAGAAGATTTGTGAAATATTTTCATCAAATTATATTTTCTATTGGCTATCTGTTGATATCTTTTCTTCATAACATAAGACACCGTGCATTGGTTTAAATGTTTTCTGAAGACGGAAGTACTGTCATAATAATACCGGCATAATGTAATTACTGAACAAAACCATTGTAATTGCTCAGTACAAGGCGTTCTGTCAATTACCCGTAGTCTCAGTTGTAGATTAATTTTAAGCAGCCAGTTATGACGTCTGTATCATCGATATCTACCACAAAAGTGTATAGATGTCGATGATACAGAAATAAATTGTATTTATTTAAAAATGATTTTAAAGCTGCAAATTTATAGGGTAGATATTCATGCGAATTAATCAAATGGATCACCTACTCTGTTGATGAAAATGTACAGACACATATCAAAAACAATTGAACTTATATCGCAATTCTGGAATCATGTATTCATGGTATTGATAGAACATAGCGTAAAGTCGTTTAAACTCATTTAGATATCCAGAGACAACTCTTTATTTGAAATGTGGTTGATAATAGCATTTATAGAAGACCACTTTAATCAATTAGATAATGACTATTTTTTTTCCTGTCGCCCTCTACCGGTACATCGATGACTATGAAGTGGAATTTCCCCGCGAGAAAATGCAAAGAGTCATATCCAAAACTCAAAACTGGACAGACAGAACTAAACTTGATTATGTAAAAATTTACCGAGTGGGTTTAGAGACAGGAGATTTTATTCATAATCATTACTTTTGGAGGACCAATACAGCCACTATTTGGATATCTACAGTCTTACACACGTCGACTCATCAGCATATACATACACACTTCCATTACACCTTCATTCATGACAGGAATTATATATCTGAAGCCTAATTCGATCAGTTTATGTTCTTCACATTGACAGCACTAGTATTTTATCAGAATCCATGTAGATGAAATGTTGAGAAACTGACAGAATGTTATGGAAAAAAAATTAAAAATTGCCAATGTGCATGTAAAAAGTGATTTTGAACTTTCAGTTGCATTGCCAATTTAAGGATTTCGCTGCTTATTTTCCTGTAAGGAATTTTCAGCATCAAACAAACAATACTGACTCCACAAAAATGGGCACATTATACGCAGAATTTTTGCTCTTTCTGCTCGTGTATTTGGTATGATATTAAGGCTCTGCATCGAAAGTTAATGGGCCAAACCACACAATGTGGAATTTATGTCACGAACGGGTGTAGTAAAAACGTTTATTCTTCCCCGATAAGAGTCCGATCTGATATTCATCTTTACTATTCACATACCTGTCCACATAACAAATAACAAGAACAGAATTTGCAAGATATTGCCGAAACATTAAGGTCCAGCGCAAATGCTGTGCATGGATGGGGGATTACGTAGGCTTAATCCATGACACATGCTCCGGTGATTCATACACTAACCCCAATACAGCAGTTAACTCTGGACCAAACACTATGCCCTTTAAACCATAACCTTAAACCCTATAGGAACCCTGACTTTAACCGGGACTCTAACCGTGTATCTTTGACAAAATAAGGCTCGGAGCAATTGTCGCTGGAGCATAACTTATGTCGGGTCACCGCTCAAATCAACTCAACAAGAACCATGATAATCTCAAAGTCGTAAAGATCCATCCAGTCGGTTACACGTCATTTTCCCCAAAGGCTTTAACACAATTGTAATTCACAAGACCGTCTAAACAACTCGATCTCGGTTTTGGACCTCAAGGTCTCGTTCGCGACCCTTAAAGTCTACAGAAAACCGCTCGAAATTAAACTCACGAGATTAAAAAAAAATATTAAAAAAATAATAAAAAATAATAAAAACAAAAAACTACACCAGCAAAGCTTGGGGAGTTGTTGTTTTTTTCTTTTGCCAAGTAATTACATAGGAGGAAATTTCAAGATATTTTCAACTGACTCACAGTTTTGATAAGGATACATAAGCTATAGTTTCTTGTGTTCGTTTGACCTTAGTAAAGTCTTAGTCACAGTGTTGGTTTCGGTCGCGGTCTCCGGTCGACCTTCAGGTCTCGACTACAACACTGGTTCATAATTTCGAACTTTCGTTGATCAAAAGGTGTATATTATATAGGTTAGAGAAAATATTAGGTTTCTAAAATAACATAGAATCCTATCTCATTTCCAGAATTATGAACATTTGGAATAATCAAATCTTTATCATGTTTATCACTTCTGGAATTATGATTCCTCTTCCCTTTTTGGAATTACGAGTTTTCGGAACAATGAGCCATCGTGGTAAAGTAACGAAATATGTTCAGAATCATGACCACCCCTTCCCTCCCTCGCAGGCCGCATGGGGTGGATCCAGAATTTATCAAAGGGGGGGGGTCGGCTTTTTCAGGAGTCTGTTTTACCTGAATAAAAGCGTCCTCGGCATTTTCACGTGTATTCTTACCCTAAATTTTGCTCTTTGTTTTTTTTTTTGCTCTTCAAAGGGGGAGGAAAGGGACCGCGGCCGATTCAGCCACCCCTGGATCCACCCATGCATGGTATGTGAAACCATTGTTCCAAAATCATGAATCTCAAGGGAGTTAAAAACCTTCAGAAAAAGGAACCTATACAGAAAAACGTTAGCCCCGTCTTTTCTCCATTCTTGGTATTCCAGACAAATTAGCAAAGCAGTTTACACGCGCAAATGGTGTAAAAATATATCAGAATCATACGACGTAAAATAAACACTCGTTACATAATTAATTAGCACCACCTTATTAGGCCTGCTTTAAGCTAACTTGGTAAAAAGTGCAAAACTTAAACTTTCAATAGTGACTTGTCGTGAATTAAATACGGTGGAGTAGGGGGATATACAGCAGTTGAGGGGGAATGAGGGGGCATCGGCCTTCCTATAGGTAAACGAAATACGACAGAAAGAGGCCACAGGGTTAGGGGCGCTGTGAGTGTGTTTCAGTGGTGAGTGGTGGGGGTTGGGGTTATTATCTTTTCACAAAACCTTCCCGTTCCCTTCTTCCTGTCTCATTTTCAGTTCCCCTTCCCGGCTTTCGATTGAGAATGAATGAGAATAGGAGTGAGTGAGTGAGTGAGAGAGAGAGAGAGAGAGAGAGAGAGAGAGGGATCCCTTAAATATGCCAAAGAAATGAAGGGTTTTGAACTAAGGGCATTTCATTTTGAAAAGAAAAGACAATGCTGGCTCACGAAGCGCACTAATTTCATCCAAAATAAGGGCATAATACTCACTCAAAAGGAGACATTTCATCATTATTGTTGTACATGGTATGCGTGGGGGGGGGGGCAGGGTGCGCGCATGACGTTTTTTATGTGTGTGTATGTGTGGGTGGGTGAGGGATGTTTGTGAGTGTTTGGAGGGGTGGGATCATGAACAGCTTGTTTTTTTAATTCTACCGAAATAGCATGCAATGTCTTTGAATGCGTACATTATAATACTGCCCCTATTACATTCACTTACAGATAAATCTCTGCAGAAATCGCAATTGTACAAATGTAAGCAAAGTCTGCTGGGTTTTATCTATGGAAATAAATCATCGGCGCCCTCTTCTTCACGCAGACACCGCGGAGGACATTGACTCGCATGCTTTGGTTCTTTGCTGCTACCTATAAACCATCATCAACCGAGATTTTATGGGCCGGTGTAACTCCTATAACTTTCGGGATTAGTACCTCTACGCATTCAGCGGAGTGCTCGAGAAGATCTGCTCTCTGATTAATTGATTAAATGACTTCAGTGCAGTTCAGCGCATTGTGTTTTTTTTTTTTTTACAAATATGCCTCTTTTGCAAATTTACTGTATCTTAAAAAGTCGAGCTACATCATGCTTCCAGGTTTTCGTTAACTGTAAACTGTTTGAACCACGAAGATTGAAAAAAATCTTGATTTAGTGGTAGTTTTTCCGCTTATACAGAGTAAACAGGCCCTCGTTGCCATGACTGAATAAAAAAGCCCGTAATGATGCACGGATGCAGTGCTAATAAACAGAAACATGGTAATGTAAGCTACATTTATCGGCTTCCTGGTTCGACTCTCAGACTAGAGCTCGAATTTACGTTACTGAAATGACGCAGGGACATAGCATTAAAAAATACAACTAATCTACTTGAAAGAAATTTCAGATTACTGAATTCAAAAAGCTGATCCAACAGCATTAGTTGAACAATCAAATATTTCATCTTCGTGACTTCCATATCTTATGACCGTCGATGATTATTATCCGTGAATGTAATACTGTGAATACGTTGAAAAATAATGTTTTTTTCTGTTATTCTGTTATACCATCCCCCAGCCCATCCCCTCTGGAAAAGATATCTGCAGCTCAAAGGTAATGGCTATCTCAAAGTTACCCACTTTGTAAGAATCAAATCCTAAGAAAAAATACTTGATTCGTAAGGGCATAGTTTTCACGGGCACGCAAAAGTTCTGCGAAGGATGCGAATGCCGAAAAAATTTTCTGCTCCAAAAATTCGCCAAACTTAAGCATGTTAAGCGGAACATCGGAAAAACGAACAATTGGCAACGCTTTCGAACCCCTGCAAAAATTCGGCGAACTTTTAGAGCATAAAATGCAATGGTTGGACTTTATCATTTTTTTTTCGACATCACATCTTTCGGAAAACGTTCGCGTTGCCGTGAAAAATAGGCTTGAAGCAGGCTTCCCTTTTCAACATACAAGTTTGCTACCTGATTAGAAAGTTCAGTGAGAGGCGAGGACAGGCCTGACAGGAGTGGGCTGGGACTAAAGGTAAATTCAGAGTAAATTCAGGGTTAAACCTATTTCCACCGGACCACATAATGTCTGTCAACATAATCAGTAGGCTCTCAGATCACGAACCGACCAGCCTTCGAGTCAAAATATAGTTCAGCTAGTTGGAAAAACTCACCAAATGCTTCACGGAAGGCCAGTCAACCCCGGACAGCATGGACAGAGACCGATCGAGTCTCCTAAAACTAAAGATTAGATTTATAATACTACTTCTTGATAGGCCTCTGACCACAAACTGCAATGTGAAATACATCTGGAGATTCGCTTATTAATCATTGATAACAAATTTAGAATAAGTAACCTTGGTTTGTCCTAAAGATCAAGGTTGTTTGCTTAGGGGCGTAGCTAGAATTTTGAATGTGAGCTGGGGGGTGTAAGACCTAAATTTGCCGACAAATTTCACGGTGCTAACCTACAATTTGCAGACAGTTATGCGGCATTCTAATTCTAATGTACCCCCCCCCCCCCCCCACACACACACACACACACACCCACACACAGACGAGAATTTTTTTCAAAATATTTCAGATTTAGATGCTTATTACTTCAGAGGAATATTTACGGTTTTTTTTAATCAGGGAAATGGCCCTTCTTGCTGGATTATGAACCAACCTCTTTAAAATTTTGTTAGAAAGCGAGCCAAGAATAACCCCATTCTTGTTATGAAAGAAGTATTATTTTGTCATCAAAATACATAGTATAGCCTATAAGATACTAGTAAATAAATGACATTGTACACCTCGCTGCCAAATATGACTCTATTTTTAGCACCTCTCTTGTCCTATTTCTTTGCTGTCCGAAACCACCCAGTTCCTAATATTACGAGCGAGCGAGGAAAAATACACTCTTTTTCATGGTAGAAGTGAGAGCTCGTGTTCAAAAGACACAATGTGGCCTATAAGTTATCAAAATTATATATTCGGTCACTTCGCCGAATTTGTTTGCTTTCCTAAACCGGATGTATCTAAATATGATACGAGCGGGCGCAGCGAGCAAGAAAAATATACACCCCTTTTCATGGTAGAAGTATTATTTCATCATCAAAATAAACTCTAAGCCTACATTCAGAGATATACAGTGATATATATTCGATCACCTATCTGCCGAATATGACTCTCTTTGGGCACCTCTCTGGTCGTCCCAAACCATTCTGCTTCTACAAGCTATGGACCGAAAAAAAATTATTCTCCTGATTAAAAAACGTAGATTCGTCTCCAAAATACAGTAGAAGATTATCATAATGTACATCTTCCCGCAGAATTCGAGAACAGTCGGCCACCTCGCTTCCCATTATGATATTATTCTGACATATCGCTGCTGGAATAAGAGTGGTTGCTGCCCGAAACAATCCTGTTTCTAGATTTACGAGTGATCGTAGCGAGCTAGCTAGAAAAAAAAGGAATTTTTTACATTGAGAACAGGTTCTATAGTGTATTGATACCCCATTCTCATGACTTTAATAACTTACATTTTATTGGCATATTTGTTCTCACAGTGGATATGATAGGAAAAGGCTATTGGTCACAGGCCGTTATCTCCTGACAGTACATTTAGTTTAGGTCAACTGTCGTTTGATTCCTTGTAGGTATATTACTAACATTCTATGAGTAGAAGAATAGTATAACATTAGATAGACACAAGATGAAAACCAATTTCCTTTCACAGCAATAGAAATTACACGTATTAATTAACCGGCATTGGTTGAGATACTCATGATGCTACCGAACGAAGCGAGCGAGCTCTTCCAGATTTTCCCCTTTTTTCTTCCCTTTTCTTTCCTTTTTTCTCTCTCTTTTCGTCTTTTCCTTTCTTTTCTTTTTTTCTTTTCTTCCTTCCTCACCTTTCTCTTCCTTTGCTCTTTTCCTTCTCTTCCCTCTTTCTTTTCCTTTCCTTCCTTCTTTTGTCGACAGAGGTGGCGCATTTGCCGACGGAAAGTTTTAGGGGGTTGTCACACCCCACGTCCCCCTCGCTAGTGGAGGCCCTGTGTTTGGCTGATCAAAGTGTCTCTCATAATCTTCAGTTTTATTTGTTCCAATCTTTAATCTTGACTTGACTAGGCTCAACACAAGTTTTACTTTATTTAAAGGCGATGTACTAACCCCTATAAAATAGTGATCATTTGCTGTGTTATTAAGTAATCAAATTTAGGGATGGATAATCAGAGTAATGATTCATTGAAAATAATGCTTATTATTTATTTTGAAGGGTTATTATTATATCTATCCATGTAAATGTAGGTGAGTCTTGCATTTAGACTACATAGGATGTCATGTCGGCTGCTAGTGTTGGCACTTTGTCTAATGCATTGTCATATTCTGTGATATCGGTACATTCGAACAATACCCTGCCAAAATGGGTTTACCTTCGAGTGGCAAAATATACCATGCACTGGTTTTGACCTACAATTGCTATGCCTATTATTACTATTGTGAACATGTCTATTATCGAGTGATTGAGTCTGAGTTTCGACCAAAACACCATCGATATGGCGGGGATACGAAGTTTCTTACTATGTGGTGCTGGGTAAGGATGCAAATCACTCCATGTAATTCAAAGGCGTGCGTGCATTCGTCTGTTAATGTGTGCTCTTCAGGTTGTGTATATTGCTACGTTTGATTTTTCTATGATTGTTACTATACATGCTGTATGTGCTACCTTCAAAATTACAACTGCTTATATGGGATGCGTCTAAGAATTGAATTTCCATATCATTTATAGTTGATCTTCGTCTTTGTGAATTCATTGCTTCAATCATTATGTGATAACGTATTTTATTTCTTGTAATTTCGATGTCTTTTTCAATGATACAAATCTGCAGTTAGGCTTTCGAGTCGCGATTGATTGTTGATTTCAATAAACCATTCAAATCAAATCAAATCATACAGACAATACCTTGCATGGGGCAGTACAGGGGAGCATTTCGTCGACATTTTGTTGTCTGACAAGTTGTCAGATCTGACATCTTTCCTTGATTTTGATTAGCTGAGAAGCGTCGTTACTATGGCAACTGTCGGATAAAACATCCGACAAGTCCTTTCATGAAATGCTCCCCAGGACATAATTTTGCTGCATGATTGCGAGTTTGGTTTATGGTTGGCGGGTTTCATAGTTAACATGGTTAAATACAGTAGTAATTCCTCTCTACCCCTCCCATCTCTCTCTCTCTCTCTCTCTTTCTTTCTCATTTCTAGCAGCCCCGCCTCCCTCCGTTCATCTTTGCCCCTCTCCTTAGCCTTTTCTCTTAAAAGAAAACACAATCAAAGAAAACTGGAAATAGTCACACAATATATAATTTCAAATCTTGATATATGTTCTTTCTTTTTTATAGGACAAATTCAAATCACATGGTTGTACTATGCATGCGCTTAGTGGAGTTGAATGTGATACTATAGCCACAACAATAACAACGGCCAGCAACAAATTAAATGATTTCTTGAAAAGGTTTATTCTAGATTGATTATCAATAGAAAAACGGGCTTGAAGATGAGGAGAAGGAATGAAATGAGAACGGAATTCTGTTTAAAATGGTTTGCCTTGTTTAATGTTTGGATGACTATCTAACATGGTATTGTTTCCGTACTGATATAACCGTGATAACTGGATGTAAAAAGAACTTAATACGGAAGGAAGTCTACAAGGAAGGATTGCATCACTGTACTACCACCACTACTAAGAAATGAGAATGAACGTTTACATCCGTCTGTCTAGATTTTTACTTTTGAAAAGGAAGCAACCAAACAAGGAAAATAACTTCTAGATCCCTCTTGTTTGGTCTTTAATTTTATATTCATTGTAGTGTGTTAAGCCACTCAGTTCGCTGTCAAGTAAGAATGGAAAAATCAAAATCTGCTTGCATCAACAGCATGAAACTTTTGTCAATAATTATGCGTAGAAACATATCAATACTTCAAAATTTGTGCAATATCCATGGCTTTCAACTATGCGCAATATCCATGGCTGTAACCAGGAAGGTTGAGACTTCCCATCTTTATGTTATGACCTCCCATTGCAGGTTTTTCAGTGTAGGGAATGGGAAATGGACAATTACTGAATTTACTGAATGAATTCACCATTTTGTAGAGCTTCATAGTTACTCCACTCTTCTTCATGATAGTGCAATATCTCTGAATTCGTATTTACCCGTACTATTGGGGTTCCTTCTTTCTTTTCCCCGTTCCCTTCTCACCTCCACCCCCCTCTCTCTCTCTGTCTTTTTACCTCTCTATTTCTTCTCTGTCTCTTTCTTTTCCCTTTTCTCCGCCTTTGTCTCTCTCTTTATTTCTTTATCTCTCTTTCTCTCTCTCTCTCTTTCATTCTCTTCGGGTGTGAATCGGGGTGGGGGGGGGGGGAATACAGGGATGGGGGTACTCTGTTCTCAGGTTTTACTAACATTTTTAAGGTGTTTTTTTTTTCCCCTGATCTTTTACATTCTAAATGTGATTATTTGTAATTTTTCATTTCACTCTTTTTGATGTTTTACTCACGTTTTTGATATGAACTATGTAATATCTTTGTAAAATCCCGGAATGAATTTCCATGTAAATTTGGACGAAATAAAATTGAATTGAACGGAATTGAATTGAATTGAATTTAAGATTTGCCAAAGCTCTTACGATTAAGTGATAGACCATAAATTGTCTTAGAATGTTCATATTGATAGGACTTGCCGAAAAATGTCTCGAAATATAGGCATTATAAATAAGATCAAATTTTTTTCTCCCAATCTCCTCCCTTTTAATGCTATATTCAACATTGATTTTACCCTACCTAAATTATGGCGTAATTGTTTGGGGAAATACACATGATTATCATCTCAATAGGGTACTACATGTACTATTACAGAAGAAAGCTATGCGTGTTATCTGCAACACTTCATGGATGTCTCACACCGATGTTTTGTTTATCGAAAATAATATCTTGAAGATAAATGATTTATATCTTTATAATCTCGGTCTGTAATGTACCAGTTAAATAATGATATGTTACCTCCAGTTTTCGATCTAGTATTCAACAAAAATAAAACTATACACAAATACCCCACACGCCAATCTGACGAATTCCATCCACCCTTACCAAGAACTATACTCTCACAATCCATATTCACGTATACAGGCCCGAAGCTCTGGATTACTCTTGACGATAGCATAAAAAATGCCATTAGTTTAAATTCTTTTAAATTCAGATTTAAAAAGTCCCTTCTTCGCAAGTACCATGCACCGACCCTTTAGACTCATCATCCCTCATTCAATTTCATTTTACTTAAAATAATACTACTCAACTGTGTTTTTTCCCATTCACTTTATGCAGATATTCGTTTTCCGGTCGGTCCGTGTGTATTTTGTGGGATGTTAGGCAGGAGTCCTCCACTCTCTCTCCCCTTTTCTTCCCTCTCTCTCTTTCTCCCCTCTCTTTCTATCTCTTTCTCTCTCGTTTCTCTTCTCCTTTCCTTCATTTTCCTTTCACTCACTTTATGTTATGTATATCCGCTGTTTGTACTAGTTTGTGTCTTCTTCTTTTAGTTTTTTTTTTCTGTTTAACTATTTTCACAACTCTTAAGTTAAAGGGGGGCTGCAATCTACAAGCTCGGCTTTATATTCAAGAAACCACTGTTAAGTTTCATTTTTTTACCTTGTACGATGCATACTTTGTATTCTGTTTATTTTATGTTGGAAATGGAAAATAAACGAAATGAAATGAAGTATGCAACGCTGGTACTTTAAAGCTGGCAAAATGAGCATATTGGTCATATCTATGTATGTATCTATCTATCCCCGGATAACAGGGTCAAATTTTCCCCTGTTGAATGGGACCCAGATGAGATGGGCTTCCCACTTGGGACCCATGTATATACCGCTTGAACCGTGGGCCCCAGATATTTTGCTCGCTGGGTTAATTTGACATTTCTGTTTTGGGGCCTTTGAGTTAATGTGCTATAATACGTTGACATGGTTGACAGCGCTCTTACTTGAGTATGAAACATTGTATACACGAAACAACAATGAAACTGCATTTCTTTTCAGTCTTCTGTTTACAATGAAGATTGTTTTTTGTATTGCAAAGTTTGTTGAGTGCACTTGAAAAGGAACAAATAAGTACAACCTCATTTTTTTTAAATCGCGGTATACCACTGTAATTCGTCATATCATGGGTAAAGTACTTCTTAAGTTCTTACAAGGAGGCTTTTATGTTATAACTTTTCTGCATGATATATCTATGCATTTTGCTGGTAAACCAAGGTAATTTCCCTTCACTTTCTGTGTTTTGAAGAGCAGTAAAATGCGTCACCTCCCTCATTCTTTCATTATCAAATTCCCGGACCCCTCTTGAACACGAATCCGGACATGACCAGGATACAGTCGTGTCCCTTAAGAAGGGAAACCAAAGTTTATGGATCAGTTATTGCTTATCAGTTCGAAATTATTTTTGGTCGATACCCACGTCACTGAAAAGTTTTTTTTTTTTTAATTTGACATAAAAACATGATCAAAATCACGCGTGATCGAACTCGAGGTCTACAGTGTGATTGTCAAAAATTCATTTACTAACTGAAGATGCAAATTAATAAGAAGCTCAAATCTCTCTCTCTCTCTCTCTCTCTCTCTCTCTCTCTATGTGAAAACATGACTATGATGGAAAGATCACGCATGACCGAGCAGGCAGAAACGATATTGGCATTATTTCATGGACATTTTGTGTGAGGAAATTGAACGAGGCATCTGTCAATGTGCCTTCCCAATACAACTTCGTCTACTTTACTTTGTCATGCGTGATTCATTCGTGATTTTGTCTATCCTGTCTTAGGAAAAATGAGAATCTGAGCTTTTAAAACAAGGTGACCAGATGTTGAATCATATAAATACGGACACTTTTGGGCTCTTCACTTTGAAGGCACAGAGGGCAGACAACGATTAAACATTTTTGAGTGAATCCGTGAGCCATGGGCGTGTGGACGCAATTTCACTACTTGGGTTGGATTGGGGCTAATGACGTTGCATATCAACTTTTGAGTCTGTAACTTTTACTGCTTTCACACCAAGGTACGGTCGCTGCGAGCGGTCGCTGCGACCGATGAAATCATAATGTGAAAGCATTTCATCGGTCGCTGCGACCGATCGTTTTGGTCAAAAACGATCGGTCGCTGAGTACGGTCGGTGAGGTACTTCAGCGACCGATCGCGACCGATGCAAGCTAGATGTGAAAGCACATCGTACTCAGCGACCGATCGAAATGCAAAGACCCCCATACATGCCTACGCACTATCTCTACTTCCGCTTCCGGCTAGGTCAGCTATACAGCGACCGATCGCTCTGGGCCTGACCAAATTTTGACGGAGGTGTGAAAGCACGTCCGATCGGTCGCTGGGTACGGTCGCAGCGACCGGTCGCAGCGACCGTACCCTGATGTGAAAGCAGTATTTGACTCACGGGCGAAAGGTTTCCATTGAATGTTCCAGGTTTACAGCGATTAGATATTCCGACAACGATATTAGGTGTGGTTGCTGGAATTTCACAGCTTGAAGAAACATAGGGGTGGGCCAAGTAGATATTTCGCCCCCCCTTTAATTGTGACAAAGTCAGGGATCCCTTCCATCCATCGTTCCCATCAAGTCATTCACTGAAGTATAATAGGGAGTTATATGGAATATATAACGCTCTAGCTTATTCTAACTCTTTCGATAGAGGGCTGTCGTCTCATTTACAGTTCATGAACTTTCAAATTTCTAGAACTTGACATTTTTGTTTACTCTTCTGCTTGCTCATGCAAAAGCATGCATCCATAAAATTGTTATATATCCATATTTGCCAATATTTTCAATGGTTTCAACAATAATATTTCAATACTGTTGACAAAATGGCTTCCCTGGAGGTTCGATATTGGACGCTGGACTCATGGCTGAAATACGGGACGATCCGTACATTAAGAAATGCTTGATCAGCATCCTTTTGGATATTTGATTTTTCAGTATAAATAACCCCAAATCCACTCCTGCTAAAAAGCCAAAATAAATTAAATACATAAACTTTTCAGTGATGTGGTATGTAGAGTAATAAAAAAGATGTAGTGAAATAAATGAATGAATAAATGAACACTATACTGCTACAGCTTCTACAGTCTGCAGAAATGTTTAGAGGACTGGAGGAAAGAGG
>JAPZVO010000684.1:0-28270 GCA_029962745.1 Echinometra lucunter
TGAGTAGTTTTATTAACACTTCAATTCATATACAAAATAAAATATATATAACAAATAGAACTTTGATGTCTTTACAAATACCTTGACAACTCATAAATTTAACATCATTTTTTTTTCATGAATGTTACAATAAAACACAATGTCAGACATTTTCCAATACATAATTATAAATAACATTGATGATAATTATATGCATCAAGAAGAAACTTCTACAGTAAATTCAACATATTGAATTTTCTTTTCAGTGTCAAATAAAAAACATAAAATAATAAATAAATCATTAATGAACCCTAAACGAATTGAAGCCGTCAGCATATATTTTTTTTTTAAACCCATCACCTCGGCCTCTTTACCCAAATAAATTCAAACTCAACTAAAAAACTCAGCCCTGGGCCCAACCCCCCCCCCCTCCCGACCCTCCCTTAGGCACCCCCATCCCCTATCCAGTGGAGAACTGGCTCTGGGCTCCAATACATGGTCTAATATTTAAGTTTTCCCATTTAGAGAAATGGATTGTAAGAGTCCCCCTCTTTGTTTGCTAATTTCTTTTCTTCTCTTTGATCCCCCTTAATACTATTTTTTATTTCAATCAATGAAGGAGGTTTTTTTTAATTCTCGTTTTTTTGTAAATAAGATATTTAACTAAATCAAGACATGATTAATTAAATGATATGTACCTTTACTTTTCTCCTGCTTCCCGAAAAGAATTTCCTGCCAACTAAATTGATTTATTTCAAATTTAAAATTCTTGCACACAGATCCCAAAGTGATTTTGAAAATTCACAAGTATAAAATAGATGTTCATACGTTTTTCTTCTTCCTTTTCACAAAATGAGCATAAATTGGTCAAAATAAGACCAAAACGGAAAAGGTGGTGGTTAGTGTATATAATATTATGCACGAGTTATACTGGAACTCCCTTAATCGACTATTCAGTGTGCAATATCTTAGTCTTAAAAATATACTTTCTATTCCTTATTGGTAAGATCATAATTCGTTCTTATTCTGTCAAAAATAGAAGGTTTAATTTCGTTTTTATACAACAGCTGTTCGTATATTTCTTTTGATTTTAAAAACATTAGTCGTTTCTTACCCAAATTAAAATCGATTCCAGAGTTATGCTTTGCATTTATTTCAATATTGTTCTTCCAACTAACGGGTAAACAGGCATAAATATGCTAATCTTTTCAACATCATTTGCATCTAAATTCAAATTAAGAAAATGTGTATCACATTTTAGTTTACCGTTATTATCCAAAATATGATGCAATCTATAAACCTCTTTATCGTATAGAATCTTATCAAATATACAACTCCCTTTATATCGAATAAGCTTATTATTAAAAATCACCACTTTCCCAAACTTTGTACTTCTAATATGTCTTATATTTACCCACTCTTCTAATAAGTCCATGTAAAATTTGGAAGCTGTTACTTTTATAAACCTGGTATATAGTCACATGAAAATAACAAATCTCCACCCAAATGTTTAGTGGCAAAATTAAGTACTGTTTCCATTTCATATCTTCATCTTTATTTAAAAGTTTTTTAATCCACATTATTCGCTGTGCCTTTACCTGTACAGGGAAGTTTAACATCTTTAATCCTCCTTGCTTATAGTCTAAAGACATTGTATTCCTATTAATTTTGTCTTTCTTACCTTTCCATAAAAAATCAAAAGATAATTTATCCAATGATTCATAAACCCACTTAGGAACAGGAGTAAGAGACGCTTGAAAGAGGATTTTAGAATAGATATGCACCTTCAATAGTTGAATTTTCCCCATTAGCGTTATATCCCTTAGCTTCCAAAAGTTCAAGAGTGTTTTAATTTTGCTTAAGATTTCTTTGTAATTTAGATCTTCTTTCTTATGTTCATCTAAGGTGAAAAATACTCCTAAAACTTTAAGAAAATCCACGATCTCGCCGAAGGAGAAGTCATAATTCAATGTTGACTTGAACCTAATTTTAATACTTTAGTTTTGTCATTATGATTTTTAATCCAGAAAGTTTTCAAAATCTGCAAATAGAACCTTTAGTCTATCAACTGATTTTACATTACAAGCAAAAAGTCATGTCATCTGCATAAAGAGCTAATTTAATTTCTTCATCTCCAAATTTAATTCCTTCAATCAGATTATCTTTTCGTAATTTATGAGCCATTACTTCAATACACAAAATAAAGAGTAAGGACTAAGAGGATCCCCTTGCCTTACCCCTCTTTTTATTTCAAAATAGCCGGTGGAATTTCCTTCATTTAAACGCAACTTAAAGTGTCAGTATACAAAACTTTGACCCATTCTCTGAAAGGATGGACCAAACCGAAAGCCGTCAGAGCCTTTTGAAGAAAATGATGTGATAACGAGTCAAAAGCCTTCTCAAAATCTATAGCTAACAAAAAACCAGGTAGATTAAATGGGATGTATGAAAAATAACATCATCTATAGTACGAATGGCTTCACCAATATTTCTACCTTGTATGTAACCCACCTGATCCCCTCAACGATTTCATTAAGTATTTTCTTGATTCGCTTAGCCAAAATTTTGTTAAAATTTTATAATCTACGTTAAGAAGGATATGGGTCTATAATTTTTCAATAAAAGAGGATCTTTCCCATCTTTAGCGATTAACGTAATAACTGCTTGTTTTTGCGACGAAGCCAGTTCCCCGGACCAATATGCCTCATTTAAAGCATCTTTAACTAATTCTCCATATCCGGCCAAAAAGTATAGTAGAACTCCGAAGAAAGACCGTCATTTTCCAGGTTGATTTGTTATGTTTCAATTCTTCAAAATTTCTAGACATTCTTTGTTAGTTATTACTCCTTCACAAAGTTCTCGAGATGTCTCCGCCAATTAGGTAATCCTTGAAAAAATTCATCAAAGAGGTATCCGAACACACGCACACTACTTTATCATACAACCCTACTGTAATATGTCCTGATTTCTTCACTTATTCTTTTTTCATCACAGCAGATGTTCCATCTGTGGTTTATTTTTTTAATTGTGGTTTTTATTTTATTACTTTGCATCAACTGGTTGAAATAACGCGAGTCTCTTTCACCACATTCATACCAGAGGCACGAGATCGAACCTTAAGACCTTCATTAACATAACTATAGATTTCCCTAATTTCTCTTTTGTATTTTCTAGTTTTTCTAAAGTATTTGCATCAGTACGATCTTTCAATTGTTCTTCTAAAAACTGTATTTTTCTTCTAAATCCGTTTTCATTATCCTTCTTTATCAGCCAATTTTTTTCGAGAATTTTTTGTGTAACCTTCGAATTTTCATTTTTAGAAAATCCAATAACAACCTTTTATCTTTTATTTCAGATTGCAATCATTTCTCAATTCACGAATTTCTTTCTTTAATTCTTTAACATAATCTTCATTTTCACATAAACTGTTATTAAACTTCCAATATGACCTCTTCCTACCAATAACTTTATTTTTTGTTTTGTCGAATAAGTGTACAAAAATTGAATGATGATCAGGGGCCACAGATGGAATTATATCGCACTTTATAACCATTTCCTCTAAACATTCTGAAATTATCCAGTAATCAAGTCTGCTTTGCATGAAGGGGTTCTTTGCATATATGTAAATTGTCTTTCATGGGATGTCTAACTCTCCAAACATCAAAAATTGAAAGTCTTCCATAAATTGTCCGAAGTCTCGATTAAATCTATTTAAAATCCTATTTAGAGATTGTCCGTTATAATCTAAATTATTGTCCCTAATCATGTTAAAATCACCACCTATTATAACCGGGTGTCTATCTTTATTCAACTTAGCAAGGGTATTCCGTATTTTTTTTAGAAATTGCAATTGTTCATTTTCAAAATTTCTTGTAGGAAAATATACATTTCCTAAAATCAACCTAACCCCTTGAAACTTACAATCTATGAATATAAATCTACCCTCATTGTCTCTTAAGACTTGTAATATCTCTATATCTACCGTTGGCGCAATTAAAACTAACACACCCTTGCTATGAGCTGAACCATGACTAAAATAACTGGTGCCGTCCCACGATGAATCCCATCTATCCTCACATTCCCTAGTACTAAAGGTTTCTTGCAAAAGACAATATTGGCCCCTTTATCTTTACACCAAAAAAGATACGGTCTCTTTTATCACTATCTCTAATTCCTTTCACATTGAGGGAGATCAATTTACAACTAATCTGGAGACTCATAAAAAAACGATATAAAACAAATAGCCGAAAACCGGAGCCAATCCCCCCACCACGGGATCCCAAAAATTGAAGCCCCCGTCCCCCTCCATCCCAGACCCCCCCAAAACCCAGGGTAACTCCGAAGAGTAAGCTTCCTGCTATGAGCAAGAGGCAAGGTGGGAACGTCCATGACCACCATAGGCGAAACCCTCTCCTCCGACAATGAAAGAAGGAAAAAATAAAATAAAAATAAGAGTAATCTAACAAGCACTCTAAACATAAAAGACGACTCCAAAACAACACCTGAACAAGACAAGAGACTTGCACTGCGTTTCCCTACATAAATACCACACATAATAAGGGAGAGAAGGACTTTCCCATGGGGTCTCCTACGAAATCCATTTCTTACAGAGCTTAAGAGCGTAAAATCTGTAAAGAGCTTGAACCTTGCCCTTATTTTATGAAAGAGCATTCTTTCCCGTCATTCGTTCCTAAAAAAAGATATCTAGTGTGTGACCAGGAATTTACAACCGTTTAACATAACAAAGGTAAATGCAATGTAGGAATAAATTAAGATGAACACAGGTCATTGAAATGAGAATAGGCGAACAGCGATTCCGGTGCTGTAGAATGTGTTTATAATTACCCAAATGAAAAGGGTAAAAGCTTCGAAACCCTAAAATATTTTGTTTTTATAGTAGATGCAATTGTAAATAATGAAAAAAAAGAAGAAAGTAATGGAAGTGATAATAATATATATATATTTGCTATTTACAGCACCTTTGGCCTATTGAGTTCTCAATTTTTTTATGTCTGTGTTCAACCAAATTATTTAAAATGACTTAAACATAAATCAAAGTTTCTTCAGTTTACTTCCTGATCATTCTTCCATCAGCTTTTAAAAATTCGCAAGAAAATCAGGCTGAAGAAAATTGCTAATAGTGATGCTACTTTCATCAATTGAGTTACAGATCTCCTCGTATTAGTTTTTCAAAGAAACATAACCGAGGTCAAAATACATCTTGAAAATACTTAATGTAAATTGCATTATAAACATGCCTATTTCTTATGTTCTCGCTTAATACACACAATAATATTGATCTCTTCTCATTTGACAGTCATATGAATGCTCTTTTCATATTAATATTCCGAAAAATGTTTACAGTATTTATCAAGTAAATATTCAAGGAAGAAAAAAAAAAAAATCTTCCTTTTGAAAAATAGAAAATATCTTGACTCTCTGTAAAAACTATAATTGATCAACTCGATTGCTCGTCTAATTATCATGATTACACTCTAAAAAAAAAAAAAAAAATCGAATACCAAATGAACACCTGAAAGGCTGGAGGAGCGACAACCCTTCCCAAATGCCAAATCCAAACTTGTATAAAGCTGAATCCAACATTTTAAGTGTTGGGTAGAACCACTTAAAGTGGTAAATGCAACACTTAGAAAATGTCGCCACCCCCCAACCCCCCAAATGCTAAGTCAACATCCCCTGTTTTAGAGTGTATGCGGACATACTCGCTCAAGCACTTAAAACTATGCATTAATGACTGCAAAAATTGTATAAAGTGAATGAATGGAATCATGTATTTTATTTCCATTTCGTTCTGAATATAATTAAAAAAATATTCTTTACGTTTAATTAGGACATTTTTAATGTCACAACTTGTTTTTTTTTTCTCGTATTAATATAATTATATCATCATTCTATTTCAAAATTGTTAAACTTGAAAATGACTGCTCTCTCTATACAAGCTATGAAGTCATTATATATTCCACTTTTTCTAGTTTCACAAGCTTATGTCTACTTCACTATCTACATATTGGATGTTTTTAATGTTTGAGTATTATTCATTGTAGAATCTGTCAATTAAAATTTCATGTCTTAAGAATTGTATCACCACAAGCCATGCGTATATCTATGGCAAATAATCTGTGGTCTGTGCTGTTTGAGTGAATGATACAATAAATACATCAATGTACTGATATAAAAGTCACCTTTCTTCTTCTTTTTACATGAGATAGTATGCATACATAGATGAATACTGGTTGTTCCACACTTCAACTTGATATATTTATATTAAAAAAAAAAAAATCATAGCATATAACCAATATACATTTATAGCAAATACTATTCATCTTAGTCTATACCTTCTATTGTCATTTTGTTATTTAGTGAATCTATATATCTGCTACTTCAAACATAAAGTGGAAATTATTTATCATAGTTGTTTCCCATCTGTGATAGCAATTTTTATAGGTTATTAATACTTAATTGTTTTATTTATTTTTCTTTACTTTATACTGTTTTGAATTAATTCTGTATTTTCTTTGAGAAACTATCCTGGATTCGGACAATCATAGTATTGTTATTCCATATATTCAGTATTTTCAGAATATCAGAACAATCCAATGGAATTTTTATCCATACTCACTGTGAAAAAAAATCTTTTACAGTGAAATTACATATTCATGATACAATATTTTCTTTCAAAGGTGCTCACATTTCTACAATATTTTGTTGAATGTTTTACATTGAATCAATGAACATGATATATATGTTTTATTTATTTTCTTTACTTTATATACTGTTTTGAATTAGTTCTGTATTTTCTTTGAGAAACTATCTTGGATTCGGACAATCATAGTATTGTTATTCCATATATATTCTGTATTTTCAGAATATCAGAACAAGCCAATGGAATTTTTATCCATACTCACTGTGAAAAAAAAAACCACTTTCACAGTGAAATTACATATTCATGATACAATATTTTCTTTCAAAGGTGCTCACATGTTTACAATATTTTGTTGAACGTTTTACATTGAATCAATGAACATGATAAATATGTGACTGTACAGAGGTTTGCTCACCAACTTCTTTTCAAGCGTTTACAAGTGCTGTCCAAGGTGATGTTGATCCCTTTACTCGACACTCCAGGGTTAGCTTGATTCCATTTAGACGGATCCTTGTTGATTTATGTTCATTTTTCCTCAATTGATTGGCGTGATTTTCCAACTCAAACCGTCGCTTTTTCAATTGTAATGGAAGATCCGTGACAACTCGAAGCCGTGGACTATCAGAACTTGGTTGAGCATGGTGATTTTTCTTCAGCTGACTTTGCTGATATTTTTTCAATACTGCATCGCGATCGAACATACTAAATCGAACGATGATTGGATCCGGACCTCTGCGTTGCTCCCCCTGAATCTGACGTCTTGGAAGCCTGTGGGCGTTTACGAACTTCATTTTACTCGTTTCCTCCTGGGTAAAACCTAACTTCTGTATGCTGCTTCTTACTTTCCTTTCAATATTTTCATCTTTCTCCTTTTCTATTCCGTACAGCAGAAGGTTGAGTTTGCGATCGTGTAGCTCCAGAGCAAGGATAGAATCCTTAATTTGTGCTTCCATAGCATTTGTCTCCTTTCTTAGCTTCGGAATTTCCTGATTTTCAATTGCGCTTATTCTTGAAGCCGAATCTGCTGCTGCAACCTGTAGATCAGCAAGTGTTGTATGCATTCCTGAAATATCCTTCTTGATAGCAGTCATCTGAGAGCCCAATGTATCCAAACGTTGTAGAATCTGGTTAGACAGTTTTTGAAAATCTGCACGTGTTACCATGTCTGATGTCTTCCCAGCTTCTAATGCATGGTCCTCTTCCGTGGTGTCTTGATTATTAGACATGTTCAAATCTCTCGTAAACTTGTTAGATCGTAACAAATATGGTCCTCTTTTGTTCTTTTCCTTGTTTCCACTCATTTCATGTCAAAATCAGTTATTATTTGCAGTTCATTCCGTGGATTTCGTAAGATTTTAACGAATTATTCAGCACTTCCAAATTGCGTGATGCCGTCGTTCCTCATGGCGCCCTCTAGCTCTTTTTTTTGTTTTAAGTAATGTTTTATTTCTCTCAATCAAAAGCATATGTTAAAGTACAATCAAACAAAACATTTTCATTTATATAAAAGAAATACATAATTGATAATCATTTAAACATAATGAACATGCAACATAGTATTGAAGGTCTGAGAGAAATTTTATCTGTCTTAAAAAAAAAAAAAAAAGAAACCCCCCTCCCATCGTCATCTAGAGCACAGACACAAGCAAAGCGCAATCTGACCATATACACACACACACCACACACCACCCAACACCGCACCCACCCCAACATCCTAACAACCACCTCAACATCCACACACCATCCCAACATCCACACACCACCCCAGCATCCGCATCCCACCTACATGTAACACATGCATACACCCCCCCCCCCCACACACACACACACTCGAAAGTACACAGCCTCCTGTACTATATATCAAATCTTGGTATCCCTGCTTGCCTCGCCAACTCTATTGGTCAAATTTCCCATTTTCTGAGATGGTGCACTACAGTTCCCCTCTCTTCAGCTAGTTTTTTTTTCCTCGTGTTCATTTTCTATAATTTTTTGTTTTATTTCTTGAGGTGAGGGGGGTTTATTTTTATTCCTGCTATAAACAAAGATCATGTATTTGATTAACAGTATTATATGATTAATCAACTGTTCCTTCCCTACATTAGATATCTTTATACCAATGTGAATTCCCTCCCAATTTATATTTTTAATATCAGTTAAGTTTAAAAGAACTCCACAGCTTTTCCATAGATCTCTTATTTTTTCGCACTTGAAAAATAAATGTTCATAGTTTTCTTCATTTTTATCGCAGAAGGCGCAAGCATTGCTAGTGGTAAATTTAAAAGCATACAAATATTTTCTAGTGTATATAAGCTCATACAACATATTAAATTGAAATTCCCTTAACCTACTGTTTAACGTTGACTTCCTAGGTCTTAGGAATATTGTACGAATATCGTTTTCAGAGAAATTATAAGTTCTCTGCAGGTTCCTAAAAGCCGACGATTGTTCAAATTTTACATTTAACATAGCCGTATATATTTTTTTTTAAGTAATACCAATCAATGTGCTAACTCGTTTATTAAATATAAATTCCAATATCAAATCAGTGTCTTCAACCGAATTAGTTTTCTTCAAAAGACCTTTCCATGTTAATGGAATATTATTATATAACTGGTGAAGTTCATTTATTTCGACTTCATTTAACCCCTTCCTTTGAAGGTCTCTATTAGACCTAAATTCGCCCTCATTATCCACGATATGATGAACTTTATATATATTTTTCATAAATATGCTTTCATTAAAGTACATATGTCCGTTAATTCGAATAAACTTGTTGTTAAATATAATTTCATTTCAGTTACATGTTTCCTTTTTTAATAGAAATTCTTTCATAACCATCCAAATTTCCATCATATTTGAATAAAATCTTGGCAAGAGCAATTCGTTTGAAACCAGAGAGACATTACTAAAAAATAACATAAGACCTCCCATCTCTCGAGTTTGGTATTTAAAGAAATGTTTCCATCTCATTTTAGAATCTCCAAGAATAAGTCTTTTCATCCACATGATTCTCTGTGTATAAACGAATAAACGAAAATCTATCATTTTAAGTCCTCCATTGTCATAGTTCAAAAACATTACATTCCGTTTAATTTTGTCTTTACCATTCCATAGAAATTAAAACGTAAGCCTGTCAACTTCCTCAAAAACCCATGGTGGAACTGGAGTAAGGGATGAAACAAAATTTAATTTTGAGAGTACAAAGTTTAAACATTTGTGTGTGCTAGCCGCTAGTGCGCTGTGTAACTTTGTTGTATATAAAAATAATTGGACACAACGAAGCTTATTTTTCAAGTTGTAACATTTTGAATTTTTTAATGTTCTTCTTAGTTAAATTATTTCATTATATCATTTTAAAGTTAAAATGTGCAGTGAGAGGGGATGTTTGGAAAATATAAGCAGAATCATTGATTAGAAAGGCCAGTGAAACTGAGAGACAGAGAGGGGGATGTGTGTTTGGAGATTGTAAACAGTAGCCAGAAGAAATTGCGTAATCATGTCTGGCAGGGAGCGAGTGATGCTCCACGAGTCCACGTGGCACAGAAAGGAATGATTTACGACTGGGAGAGGGGCGAGAGAAAGAGGGGGAGAGGTGAGCGGATGTGTTAGGAGAATGTAAACAGTAGCCAGAAAAAATTGCGTAATCATGTCTGGCAGGGAGCGAGTGATAGTCCTTGTGGCAGAGAAAGGAATGTTTTACGACTGGGAGAGGGGCGAGCCGCGAGAGAGAGAGAGAGAGGGGAGAGGCGATGTGTTCGGAGAATGTAAACAGAAGACAGAATACATTGCGTAATCATGTCTGGCAAGGAGCGATTGATAGGCCACGTGGCAGAGAAAGGAATGCTTTATGACTTGGAGTGGGTGGCGAGTTGAGCCTGTTTCCACGGCAACGCTCGCTGTTTGAGCTCGAGGGATTTGCGGTGCGCGGCAGTGAGACGGTTGTTTGCTTATTGGATTACCAAATTAGGTCATGACCTGATAGAGCGTGCTGTCAGGTCAGAGTGTTAGCTGCCCTTTTTTGAAGACATGGTAAGGTGATCTAGTCTAGTGGCTAACTAACCCTCCTTTTCGTTACTTCATAATTTTCTGATGAAAACTGAAGCCCCCGCACCCTGAATGCCCAGATCTCTTAATTTTTCCGATGTGCAATTGATTGAAAGTCTTTTAAGATTTTTGAAGATGTAAAATTGGATTACAACGGATTGCAAGTTTCTTGCAAATACCCTTTTCTTGACAGATCGATCGAGCGAAATAAAAAATAAATAAATAAAAGCCTAGCTATGCTAGCTAAGCACTAGTAACACGAGTTGTTTACGAAGTTCATGGGCGCCCTCGTACACGTTTGTATAATAGTTTACAAAGAATTGGAAGAAATACAAAAAAGAAAGAAACAATATGGAGATATGCAAGAAGAAAAAAAATATTATCCTGGTATTTATTTCAATTTTGATTACATTATAGACGAGGTCCCATAGTAATATCCCATAGAATTGAATATTGTAATTATGATTGTTGTGAGTCGCCGTGTCGACTGACCTGGACTGAAAAACCACATTGCCGATCTTTGCATGCTGAGCTTGAGCTAGCCCGCGCTGCGTTGAGGTGCGGCTCCAATCAGGAGTTAATTGCGTAATGCTTTCAATTTCGAGATCACAGCGGACCCATTTCGTGGTACAAAATCACCCCAAAAAAACATTCTCTCCGGAATAAAAGGCGAATTTGCAAATTGTAAGTAAATTCAGTTCACTCTAGGCTAGGTTAGTAGTTGGCATATATTTTCCTGATTTGAGCCTGTATAGTGTGGGGATTACAAAAATAATTTTCATTTTTCAAAGATAAATTGACTTGTGGGTTAAAACCCGACGGGTCAGCGGGTCCCGCTTGCAAATTATTGGATTATACGGGACGGTACGGTTCGGGTTTTCACTTGCGGGTTACAACATTAGTACAAACGTTTTAATCAACTGTATTTTGCCCATCAGAGTTAAATCTCGTTGTTTCCACCATGTTAACAGTCTTTTTATTTTGCTTAAGATCTCTTTATAATTTATCCTTTCCTGAACCTCCACATCTAATGAAAAGGTAATACCCAATATTTTAATGAATTCTACTAGTTTCCCAAAAGGAATTGAAACTTTTTCTTTGGAGAGGGGTCCCAATAGTAACATAAAAGTCTTATCCCTGTTTATTTTCAAGCCCGAAATTTTCGCAGAACATTCAAACAACCTTTCTATTCTATTAATTGATGCGCTATCTTTAATAAAAAGAGTCATATCATCCGCATATAGCACTTGTTTGACTTCAAACTCACCAAAACTTATTCCGTGAATAGCAGAGTCTCTGCGAATTTTGTTGGCAAGGACTTCAATACATAGTATAAATAAATATGGAGAAATTGGATCTCCTTGCCTTACACCTCTTTCAATACTAAAGTACCCAGTAGATATACCTCCATTAAAACACAGCTTAATGCACCATTATAGATTGTTTGGATCCATCTACAAAAGGTAGGACCAAAACCAAACGTATACAAAACTTTTAGCAAAAAAATATGGGATACCGAGTCAAAGGCTTTTTCAAAATCTATTGCCATCAGATATCCCGGAATATTCTTATGTCTAGTGTAAAAAATCATGTCATCTATAAGCCTTATAGCTTCACCTATGTTTCTATCTTTGATATATCCCACTTGGTCTATAAATATAACTTCATGTAAAACCTTTTTAATTCTTTGTGACAAAACCTTTGTTAACAATTTATAATCTACATTTAACAATGATATAGGTCTATAATTTCTAATTAGTGAAGGATCCTTCACCTCTTTACAAAACAAAACTATTACCGCTTGTTTCTGGGAAGGAGAAAGTTCACCTTTAGTAAGAGTCTCATTTAAAGCTTCTACTATTATATCACTTAATATTGGCCAAAATAGTAAATAAAATTCAACACTTAACCCATCATTTCCCGGTGTTTTGTTGAGTTTCATTTGTTTCAACGCTTCCCAACATTCTCCCTGCATAATTTTCCCTTCACATAATTCCTGTGAAGCAAGTTCTAATTTGGGCAAATCTTTAAAAAAAACCATTATCTTTAAAATTTGTGTCACTCACTGGCTGTGCATATAATTCACTGTAAAACTTATGTATTTCTTTTATTATTTCATTTTGATCAAAACTATCCTTTTCATCTATCAACAATTTACGTATAATTGTCTTTTGTTTATTAGATCGCATCAGCTCCGTAAAATATCTGGGGTCCTTTTCCCCACTTTCATAATATGAAGCTCTGGACCGAATTTTAACACCTTCATTTATATAGTTATAATTTGCCTTTAATTCATTCCGTTTACGATCTAACAAGTCGGATTTTTCTTTAGTTGCGTTATCTAATAACTCCTTTTCAAGGGTCAGTATATCTTTTTCTAAATTATCAATTGTATTTTTACGTTGTTTTGCTTTTTCTCTAGAGTATTTCCGAGTAAAGTTACCTATTTTCATTTTCATAAAATCCCATGAAAGACGTTTATCAAGTCCTTCTTTTTTTATTTCTTCCTTCCATCTCAAAATTTCTTCTTTCATATCTGTTTTGTATTTTTCATCGTTACATAAACTGGTATTGTATTTCCAATAGGAACCTTTGAATTTAACATCATTAAACACATTGTAAAAACGCAGCTGAATTGCTGCATGGTCCGGAGCAATTGAAGGGACTATGTTACAGTTTAGAACAATTTCCTCTAATTTTGTGGATATAAACCAATAATCCAGTCTATTCTGCATGAGGGGATTAGCCTGTCTATAGGTAAATTGTTTTTTTAAACCATTCATTTCCCTCCATATATCAATTAAGGCATGTTCATCTAAGAATACTTGAAAACTAGAATTAAATCTCAAATAAATGTTTTGTTTACAGTTACCAAAATAATCCAAGTCTTTATCCCGTATGGTATTAAAATCTCCTCCTATTATAATCGGAATATCTTTCCCTTTGATGCCTTTTAAAGTCTTATTAAAATTATTCAAAAAAATTATCTGTTCTAATTCTTTTCCACGAACTGGGAAATACACGTTTGCAATTAATAACTGCAAACCCTTGTATAACACATTCCATAATAATAAACCTACCACTATCATCTGTAACCACCTTTAAAACTTGAACATCTAATTTGGAATCAATCAATGTCATAACTCCTTTACTATGACAAGTTCCGTGACTAAAATATGCACTTCCGCACCAGTATTTCTTCCATTTATTAACAATATCTGCTGTACTATATGTTTCTTGTAAAAATATTATATCTGCCTTCTTTTCCTTACACCAATCAAAAATCCGCTGTCTCTTCAAATCCTCCCTTATTCCTTTTACATTTAAAGAAATAAAATTACAAGCTATAGATGTACCTATCATAATGTAAATAGGATAAAAATGACATCTCTAATTGTCCAATAAATGTAATCATTCCAAGTGAAAGCGAGGCAAACAGAGATGTTCTTTGGATATTTTCTGAATAGTTAATTCTAAAAGCACTGGATAGGCCACAACACACACACAAGCACCCCAAGACGCTCACACAAACACACAAACACACCCACACTAGCATGCATGACAAGGAAAAGACAGCATACTCCAAATCACACATCATTCGAAACCTGCAGGTTCCCCCCCCCCCCCACGATGGTAAAGCGGCCATTTTTTGCTGTCCTTATTTACATTAACTCCCTAATCCAAAGAATCTAAAGAAAAGAGTTTCATAATAACTCTAGAACTCCACTATCTTTTAAATCGACATTGACACTACTATATATAACAAAGAAAAAAGAAAAAAAAATAGCGGCCGAAAGAATAATCAACCTAATTTTGTGTTTTAGCCATTGCCTCAAAATTTGACGGGCTATCAATGTATGTCAAAAGCCAGACTTAAATCACTCAGACCTTCATGAACATGCGAGTGAACACATGTAAAACCCAGTCAACCTTGCATGATAGAATATCATTCACTCGAGCGTGTAGCATACTAACTATTTTAAACTATTTGAAAGAGATTCTTGCCGGGATGTACATTATAGGCCTATAATATAAAGACTTAATACATAATTACATACCAGCAAGAAGATCTCCTTGCTTTCAAACCCAGGGGTTAATAGATACCTAATATAAAATTGCAAATGTGCACCGAGATATTCAACCTATCTATACCTGCATTGACCACGTTATTCTATGAACCAATACAATGTATAAAAGTTATGCATTTAGATTTGGTATGAGAAGAGCAATTGCCATCCCTCCATTAAAGTTAAAGAGGTATACAATGAATATGCAAAATACCCTTCTAGTCAATATCCAATCAAGATCCGTGTTGTATGTTTCACTGAATGAACAAAAGACCCCGTTTTTAATCCTGTCATGATATACTTCCACATGTGGGCTGTGCGTGCTTAAGACTCATTATACTTGCATGAATATACACCTGACTGCACATATGCACCGCCCACAGACCATAATGTTCAAAACTCGTTCAGAATATTTCTATTCTTCTACCTCTTAAAAGCACATGGCAACAACTCTTCAGAATACACAAAATTCTCCATAACAATAGCACCGTTCCATATACCAGAACAGAACCAGAACAATAGTTCCGAAAGAAAAAATCTTTTTGGCACTCGGGCGACTATACATTCTTATGCAACAAGCAATTACCTAACCCAAGTCGATTGAGCAATCGAAAGTTTTGATGGAAGAGATAGGGAGAGAGAATTGCCACGTGCCTCATTCTTTTATTCAGAGCAGTTGTAACAAGGGATAGTGAAATCCATGAACAATTGAGCTACCTGACCCGAGAAACTTCACGCCCTAATGACAGAGGTTCTATTTGATATGCTAAAGCCTATTCAGAACTTGTTGAAAGTCATTCCATATGACTATTATTATTACAAATTCTTGGGATGTACAATAGATTATATAAGGACATATACAAACAAGAGCAAGGAGATCTCCTTCCTTTTAAAATTTAGAGCTGAACAGATGTAATTCTATGTGTCTGCAATGTACCTTTTTCCACATCACAAAGACATGTTCAACCTGTATACCGGCACTGGCATATTTGCTATTCTTCTGTAAACCGATATGAATTAACCCTTGGTATGAGAAGAGCTGCTACTCTGTGCCTTCCATTAAAAAAGCAGTATAAGTGATACAGTAATGAAGGAGAAAACACCTTTCAATCAAATGACAATAACAACAAACTTCAATAATGATCGTCCCTAAGAATTTCTACAGGGCTCTTTCAAACTCGTTCTGTGATGTATTCATGCACGTAACCCTAAATAGACTTATTATGCATACATAGAACACATATTTGCCCCACCCAATGAACACTATTCAACATTGCTCTACCCCCCCCCCCCCCCCCAATTCATTAAAATGATTGACAAACGGAAGAATTCTCCAAAGTACTGAAGTATAAAATAGCGTCGTTCTAATGAGAACATAAGAGAATCAAATTCTTGGCACTCAAATAGCTGGTAACTCTCAAATAACGTGATGGAACCATTGAAAATGCCTATACATGTAGTTAATTTGTTTAGAGCCATTCTAACACAGATATCCAAAATGATGTTCTCTGCCAATAAGCTACTGCATAGAGAAGCAAATTTTTTCCACGCCTTCATTATTATGTTCCATTGAATATGTACATGTAAATCAATAACCCTAAAGAAAATTTCAAAGACGTTAATAGTTAAGAGTCAATCCATATTGACTATTATCCAAAATAAATTCCTGGGATGTACGATATGAAAAGACGTAATATTTCTTCCCAGCAAGATCTTTGTGATTACACACACAGGGTTATATAGATGCAGAAATGCAAATGCACACAATGATATTCAACCTATGTCTACGTGCATTAGGCAATATTGTTTTTCTTTAAAAAAAAAAACGATTTAGGGTTATGCATTTAAATTAGACTGAGAAGAGCTATTGCCATACTATTCATTCTTTTTTTTTCTGAAACTGTTACAGTAAATGAGCAAAGAAAAACCATTCCAGTCAATATGATCAACACCAGCGCGTCAGAATGCATTGAATGAATAAAAAAGAAATAGCTTCTTTTCTTTAAATCATGTCGTGTATATCATATATTGTACACATAGAACGCCTTGCAAATTCATGCTCAAAATTGATTGCAAGTTAGGTAATATTGCGTACCTTACCGTTTAAACACACCAAGGATCTGTAACAATTAAAGAGTTAAAGAATGCTATTTAACCTACTTTTGCCTCTCCCTCTCTCTCTCGCTTTACAAATAATGATAACACCAGTCTTCCACTATCGGAATGCAATATTTATCCAGATCACTAGATAATTTGTATAGCGAAGAACAACGACATTTAACTAGCATTCCCGTAATTATTGGAGTCAGTTTCAGGAGCGGAAGAGAGAAAGATATCATTAAATAAAAATATGTAAATACATACATGTATACGCATATACTCAGTTTTTTTCATTTAGATTGGATAAAAATGTATCTCTTCAGTAGGTATTTACCAGAGGAAGTCTACAGCAGCAACTAAAAATGCTGTTTTTCTTCTTTCCACCCTCTCTTTCCTTTTCCATTTTCTCGTGGGTTAAACTTTACGTTTTGTTGTAAAATAAGAGAAAGAAAAGGTGGAAAAACAGAAGAGGTTTCTTTAGTATATTTTTCCATATTTTCTTGGTACAAATATGAAGTCCTAATAACAGCATGCATAAGCCATCAGTGTCCCTTAATTAATGTTTATTTAAAGAAAAAAAGGCAATGCAAATAAAAATATCTTTTACACAAAATGAGACAAAAAGAAAAGGGTGATTATTCCATTAATGTCTTGCCATATTTTAGTTTCTTCTCGTTGCAAAAATTATATTTTGTGATAATTAAAATGTCAGCACTGTCTTGCTTTTCCACTTCTAAACACTGCATTTAATTTCCTTCATTAATAGATTGGATAAAAATATATTCCTACAAAGATTATTTTACAAAGGAACTCTGCAGCATTTAATTCCCTGTAGTTTAGAAACGCAACTAAAAAATGCTGTTTTCTTCTTTCCACCCTCTCTTTCCCTTTCACTTTTCTCTTGGTTTGAACTTCCTCAAGTTTCGTTGTTATTATTTATCACCAAAATATATAAATAAGAGAAAGAAAGGAAAAAATAGAAGAGGCTGTCTTTAGTGGGGGTGCATATGGAACTATTACCCAAGAAAGCCTAAAAAACAGCAAGCACAAGCAATCAGTGTCACTTAATATTATTGTTTATTTAATGGGAAAAAAAAGCAATGCAAAAATATCTTTAACACAAAATGAGGCATAAAGAAAAGAATGATTATTCCATTAATGTCTTGTCACATTTTAGTTTCTTCTCGTTGCAAAAATTATATTTTGTGATAATTAAAATGTCAACTCTGTGTTGCTTTTCCACTTCTGAACACTGCATTTCATTTCCTTCATTAATAAATTGGATAAGAATGTATCCGTACAAAGTTGTTTTACAAAGGAACTCTACCGCATTTAATTCACTGCAGTTTAGAAACGCAACTGAAAATGCTGTTCTTCTTCCTTCCACCCTCTCTTTCCCTTTCCATTTTTCTCTTGGTTTTAAACTTCCTCAAGTTTCGTTGTTATTATTTATCACCAAAATATATAAATAAGAGAACGAACGGGTGGAAAAATAGAAGAGGCCTTCTTTAGTATATTTTTCATATTTCTTGGTACATATAAGAAGGCCTAAAAACAGCATGCACAAACGCAGATGCAAAAGAATATCTTTTACACAAAATGAGGCATAAAGAAAAAGGTGATTATTCCATTAATGCCTTGCCACCTTTTAGTTTCTTCTCGTTGCAAAAAAAAATATATTTTCTAATCATTAAAATGTTAGCTCTGTGTTGCTTTTCCACTTCTGAAAACTGTATCTTCTTTTCTTCCAAGTTTTTCACTTTTTTCTCTCTGCACACAAACATTGTTTAGACAGCTCTCTATTACTTTTCCAGCTGATTTTTTGGAATCCCATGTCTCAGTTTCTGAAGTTTGACTGTTTAGTACTGAGTTGTCGAGTGATGGTAGATCTTACTCCTAAATGATCATTCTTCTCTAACATCCATCTTTCATGACACTTGCGTCAAAATATTAGCTTAATAATAAGAGACAAAGAAAAGTGCTTAGCTTGAACAATAAAAAAGATGGCTACACTCCTTCTAGAAGTACTTCACTCTCCGGTTCCATCCTTTCGACTGGCTGTCTCGAACTTCCCGGGGATGTACTGGTAGCTTCTCGGACTTGATGGGTTACTTCCTTAGTGGCTCCAGGCATTAGTACCTGTACCTCATTCGCGGCTTAGTGGCTCCAGGCATTAGTACCTGTACCTCATTCGCGGTTTCGGGAAGCAATGGGCAACCCGACATAACAGGCTGCTGATTCCGTAATCTATCAATGAAATCTCGCTGGTTTTCAACTCAATGCCATCTTTTCTAAAACTTTACTCTTCATCTGCCTTACGTTTTCTTTCACTTTGTGCATTATATTAGCTTGATTTTTCTCTAATATGTATTTAATGCTTGGAACATGTTTCTCTTGATGACCTCATTGTTTAGAAGGGTCTCACTTTGTAAAACTCTTGAACTCTGTCGTCTAGAAAATTAACTGCTTAGTGTAGGCGAACGTAAACATAAATGATACTTATCCAAGATTTTCTCCTTGCATCCCCATAGCGCCCGTTGCTTGTTCAGGAAGATTGGGCTCTGCACCAGTAGCAACCTGAAGACGTGTTCCTGGATTACCGGGATGTGTCTCTGTAGAAAGTTGCCGAATGAACCCTTGTTGTTCCGTGGCATGTAGACCCGATCAATAAACAATTTCCAAGGTTCGCTTCGGGAAAAGTAAGCCATCTTACCTGAAGACCGGGCTGCCTTTAAGGCTGGCAGTTGAGCTCGTTGACGTTCCCTTATTCGCAGTGGGAGATCCTCTGTAATAAACATACGTGAACCTTTCAAATTCTTCGCCCTTAGAAACACAGCCGCACGATCCTTATATCTTAGAAATCTTGCAATAATGGGGCGCGGACGTCTGGCAGAGTTAATCCGATGGGCTTTTTGAAATTCAATCTTATCTGCAGTCACTCTATCCAATCTAAAAAAAAACAAAAAAGTCCCGTAAAAGGTTCTCCACATCTTCCTGTTGATTACCTTCTGCTATTCCGTGAAAAAGTAAGTTTTCTCGATTAATGTACGACTTGAGACTGTCAATTTCCTGGTTGACTGTTTCCTTATCCTCCTTAACTTTCTGCTGAAGTTCTGAAATATTTTGTCCATTAAAAGTAACCGAATTCACCACATCGTTAAGTTTTCCTTCAAATTTCTTTATTTTGGCTTCAAAATTATGTTCCAAAATTTGAATTCTTTCTAGTACCTTTCCTATCTCCTCTGCTAACATATTCTTAATGGCAGGCAAGAGAGCCGGTCCCTCGGGACTAGAGCCCGTAGATGGTCGGGGGCGCTTCCCGCCTTGTTTCCCTCGATGACCGCTCGCCATTTTCGTAGTTACAGAGATTTCTTTCAACTTCAAATATCCACGTTACGTAATGGGAGAGAGGAGACGAACCCGCGATACGTGTTACTCTCTGACGAACATGCTGAATACTCTAGCTCTTGACACTCGTAAACGATAACTCGTTGATAGATCGATACAAGTCGTATGCAGGTCATCACAACTCATACCAAACTCGGTGTGACTCGTATTGCGCTCTTATAACTCGTGTCGCACTCGTTTTACTTGTACAGCTATCGAAGTAACTCGACGTTGGGTCATAAGATCACTTGCGCATACCTTATAAAAGTAGTACATTTTATGCACTGTCGCACTCGCGGTGCTGCACTGCCGAAGTAAACGGGAGGCGCGTTTCCGTTTTACACCGTTGCCAAGATATGTTCGCGAAAAAAATCCTACAAGTGCTCTGGTGAAAGAGTCTAAGTCCTCAGCGTACATAGACGATAGCCAAGATTATCCACTGCATTATTAATACATTGCGCTCTGACTATAAAGTGAACACCCAAACAACATTTCTCTTCTTGGCAGCACATAGAACTTAGTGATTTTTGCCCTATGAAACATTCTTTAGTGTATCCACTGGATATACATCTTTCTCTTCTTTATTGGAAATGCACAATATACTGATTATTCCATGTATTTTTTTTATTATTATTATTCTATATTGGTTGAATATGGCATTACATGCCTGGAAACTTCTTGAACTTAAAAGTCTTTTTTTTCACGTAACTCCTCTTTGGCAGCTCCAACTATTATCAACAGCTTGGACATGTTGGATATGCATTTGTATATACTGATGCATATAGTAATTGATTATTTCATCTTATTGAGTATCTTCCGTACATTGTGTTCATAATTTGGTTAAATTTGGTCAAACAATTCAGGGTAATGATATAGATGATCTCTTTGCCCTATAATAACACTGTTTTATCATGCCCAAACTGAAAGTTTCCATACTATTTATCTAAGAAGCAAAGGTTTTCTAGATGATAGGGACTTTTCTTTGGCTGATTTATTTATTGTCAGCAGTTTGATCAACCATTATGTTGGAATATCCTCCAATCATCCACTGGATGGATATTCTATGCTTTATGCATTTGGTTTATTTCACATCTATGTAAGCATGCACTATTGTGCTTAGACTACTTTTAAATTTTATTGCTTTAAAACACATTGACTTTTTGAAGTTGAAATTTTTTTCTTTCTTTTCGCCTTGAATTATCGTGATGATGTGCCCAGACACTTTTTGAACTCAGTGGCTATATAAAGACAAATTTATCATTTTTTTCCAACAAGGTCATTCACAGTCATGACAGTATCTTTTTGATGACTGTGTTATACTTATAACAGTTGGGTCAATAGTTTTGATTATTTATTGTAGTTTTGGATACCGACTGATTACATGTGTATAGAAGTGTTATTGCCACATGACGTATGCTATGATTTTTTTTCCTCTCTCTTTATTGTAAGTGGAAAAAAGAATCAAATGTTAAGCGGTTTTTATCAATATTGCAGTCTTAGGCTGGTTTTTTCCTTTTTCTTCTCCCTATTTACTATCTATATAAAAGACTAAAAGTTCTATAGATGATAGGGACTTTTCTTTGGATGATTTATTTATTGTCTGCAGTTTGATCAACTATAATGTTGGAATATCCTCCAATCATCGTCTGGATACTCTATTCTTTTTTATGCATTTGGTTTATTTCACAACTATGCGAACACACAATATTGTGCTGAAAATACTTCTAATTTGTATTGCTTTATTGCTTTAAGAACACATTGACTTTTCTGAAGTTGACATATTTTTCGCCTTGAATTACGATGATTATGTGCCCAGACACTCTTTGAACTCATTGGCTATTACATAAAGACGAATTTATCAATAACGCAATATTTTTTTTTTAAACAAGGCAAATTCATTCATATGGCAGTACCTTTTTGATGACTGTGTTACACTTTATAACAGTTGTGTCAACAGTTTTGATTATTTATTTTTAGTATTGAATACCAACTGATTACAGGTGTATAGAAGTGTTGTTGCCACATGACGTTTGCTATGATTGTTTATTGTAAAAGGAAAAAAATATATAATTTCATGGGGTTTTTATCAATATTGCAGTCTCGAATCTTAGGCTGTTTTTTTCTTCTATTCATTCTGGTGGTGACTGTGAGGTACACGCCTTCTTCCTTTTCTGCATGTATGTGTATGGTGGCCTTCTTGGCGTTAGTTTTGTATTGTATTTATACATCATGCTAAATGCTCTACACACATTCACCATTGAAGACCTGATTTTTTTCATTCCTTTAAGTCAATTGTTACTCTTACATACTATTCATTCCACTTGCATCCCCCTGTACGATCCAGCTTGTCAATTACGTAGTCACTTTCTTACTGTAATCTACATTTGCATACCTCTATATATGTGCAGTGAAGTCAGTTCAACCATTTCTGTGCTGCTTATTAATTCACAAACCTTTTATTCTAACCCCGACTTTCCCTTAGTTTTCGATGGCTGAATCTCCTATGCGTACTACCACTGCTTCAAACGAAGATGGGTCTGGTGTAAATTCCTCTCTAAATTTCGATCTTGAAAATTCTTATCCCCTGTATGATAGAGAAGGTCCAGTTCACAGTATAAATCAACTGAACAATGAAATGATCGAGCTCCAGCTTGACTTTGATGCAAATGACGTCCTTGTAAATAATATATCTTCTGATTATGTTCTACCACATCAATTATCCAAAAGTGTTTCAGCCAGCTGTCAAGACAAACTCTCCTTACTCCATCACAATGTACGTAGTCTTAACAAAAACTTTGACCACTTCCAGTTATTTATTAATGATCTAGATGCAAATTTGTCAGTAATTGCCATGGTCTGTGTGAAACTGGGTTTACTGACTCTCCTCCAACTTTATTTTCGATAGAAGGATTCAAATTGATATCTAACAATAGGGAAGGCAAAACAGGAGGTGGGGTTGCCTTTTACATATCAGATAAGTTGAATTTTACAAGACCTGAGCTAACATAAATGACTAAAGATATCGAATGTATATTTATAGAATTAAAGAATCACGGTGACAAAAATATTATTATAGGCGAAGTGTCTATAGACCTCCAAATGCCGATTTTACTGAGTTTATAGCTATTATTCAGGGAATATTAGCTTCACCTATTCTAAACAACAGGCCTTGTTTTATCATGGGATATTTTAATCTGAATTTATTTCACTATCAGCAAAATTCAAATTGTAGGGACTTTTTAGATATCCTGCTCTCTCATTCTTTTGTCCCTGCCATGACGAAGCCTACCCGAACTTCCGATCACTCATCAACCCTTATAGATAATATCTTTACTAATGTACAATTCCCTGTCCTCTCTGGAATTATTGTCTCTGACCTATCCGATCATTTTCCAGTATTTTCCTTCATTTCGAATATAAAACATTCGTCTCCAACACGTAATAGGAAACAGAACAAATTTCGAGTATTATCAGAGAAAAATCTCGACAGATTCAAAGAAAAGCTTTCATCTATCAACTGGCAACCGGTATACAACATTGGAGACTCCAACTTAGCATTTGATAAATTTATTGATATATTCTATGGATTGTTTGACGCCACCATACCCTTACAGCATCCTGCCCGGATAAACTATAAAAAGGTGCCAAGATCCCCCTGGATCTCAAAAGCTCTTCTTAGGTCAATAAACAGAAAAAATAGACTATTTTACAAGTACAAAGCCAATCCTAACGAAAGAAACAAAAACAGATATACTCATTACCGGAATAATTTAACTTCTTTACTCCGCGTAGCAAAAAAGCAATACTATTCAAACCAATTCCATTTATTCAAGTCTGATATCAAAAGTACATGGAAATTAATCAACAAAGTTCTAGATAAAACAAATAACAAGTCTGACTTTAGTAACATTCATGTTGATGGTGTACATATTGAAAACCAAACTTGTGTGGCCAACGCATTTAATTCATTCTTCGTAAATATAGGCCCCAATCTTGCCCAAAATATATCAACATCAAAGTCACATTTCCATTCCTTTTTACGAGATAGAATTTCATCTTGTTTATTTTTTCTACCTGTTCACGAAACGGAAGTTATTGACATTGTAAGTAATCTCAAGCCCAAGAAAAGTTGTGGATATGACGGTATAACAAATGTTTTATTAAAAAAGATTGTTCATGGAATAGTTCATCCCTTAACACATATCTTCAATTTATCCCTTCCAACCGGCACTGTCCCGAACAAAATGAAGATTGCTAAGGTCATACCTATTTTCAAGAAAGGTGACCAACAAAACATAGGCAATTATCGCCCTATAACTCTCCTAACTAGCTTCTCTAAAATTTTAGAAAAAATTGTTTATTCTCGGCTCATCACCTTCTTAAACAAAAATGATGTTCTCTCCGAGTCTCAGTTCGGTTTCCGTAAACAGCATTCAACGACCCACGCGCTTCTGCTATTTATTAACAAAATTGCTAGAGCTATTGACTGCAGGTCTCATACCGCGGGTATTTTCCTGGACTTCTCCAAGGCCTTCGACACCATTAATCACGATATATTGTTGTATAAGTTGTCTCACTATGGCATTCGGGGGAAGGCCTTGGAGTGGTTCAGGAATTACCTTATCGATAGAAAACAATATGTTTGCTTTAATGACGCTGAATCAACCCTTCAACCTATTAATTGTGGTGTCCCTCAAGGCTCTATTTTAGGCCCGCTCCTCTTCATTTTATACATCAATGATCTACAAAATTCATCCTCATTATTATCGTTTATTCTTTTCGCTGATGACTCCAGTATTTTTTGTTCCCACCATAACCCAGATACACTTCTGAACATTGTGAATACTGAACTAGCATGTGTTTTTGACTGGATTCAAGCCAACAAATTATCCCTTAATACAGATAAAACAAATTTTATGCTATTCAGTAATTCTGTATCAGCTCTGCCAGGTACTATACACATAAACAATAAAAACATCTCCCAGGTTGAATCTACCAAATTTTTAGGTGTCTATATAGATAGTAAGCTAACCTGGAAAGTTCAAATTGATTGTTTATGTAAATTGTTGTCACGCAACTCGGGTGTAATGAACAAGTTGAAACCCTTCGTACCTTCTTCTGTTATGCTCATACTTTATTCTGCCTTAATCTTGCCTTATCTTAAAAACTGTATACTTGCTTGGGGAAATAGCTCCATAACCCAAATTGATAAAATAAATGTTGTGCAAAAACGGGTAATAAGAATAGTTAATAACGTGGGTTTCCGTGCACATACAAATGAGCTCTTCTATAACTGTGATATTTTAAAGATATCAGACTTGTATAATCTTGGAATATTTATGTACGAACTCTCGAAAGGTAATTTACCAGATGCCTTTGTCCCTTTATTTCAACGCAACTTTGCTTTACATTCTTATCCAACCAGACAGATAAACCACTTCCACCTTCCCCAAATCCGCACTGTTTTTGCTCACAACACTTTCACCTTTACTGGACCTAAATTCTGGAACAGCCTAAATAATGAACTTGTTGACAGCCCTTCCATTAATTCCTTTAAACGAAAACTAAGGTGTTACCTCTTTGAGAAGCACATGGATGCACTTGCTCCAAGTTATTAATATCATTGTTGCTATGTTAGCATGTAATGCTGGATCGTACAGGTGAATGTATGAAACTTAGTTTTGGTTTACTCTACATACCTTAGTTTGATTTTCCGTCTCGCATTGTATTACACACAATCTTTATAATTACCTATGTTTCTCTTACGGGAGCCTAATCTATACAAGCTATGCTTTTTATTTAGGCTCCCCACTTTTTTTTCTTACATTTTCTATTTTGTGCTGTATAGTCCATTCGGAGATATTTCTTTTTTACCATATGATTTTGAAATGCATTATATTTTTGTCAAATGTGAATGATGTAAAAAAAAGGGGAACAAATAAATTCAATTCAAATTCAATTCAATTGTAATAATAACCAGCTGAGCCCAATGCCTATAGAGTTATTTATCTATGGCTGAGTCTGATCTCATCTAAAGGAGGAAAAAACAATGAAAGACATAAAGTCAGAGAAGAAGACAGATGGAAGGAAGAACAAATAAAAACATACAGACATTGAAAAGAATAGATGAGAGGAAGAACAAAGAAATACATGAAGAAAGAACAGAGGATACAGAATTCAATGTATTTATTCGTGTTTTTTCCCCTTTTATCTATACCTTTCCCTTTTCTTTATGGACTTCTAGGCCTATGGATCCATCTTTCTTTCTACATTTCTTTGGGCAATCCTCTCATCTGTTTCTTCGCCTTCAGTTTCTTGAAGGCCACTTTTCCTTCTGTATATATTTGCTTTTTCTTTCAACTATTCTCTCTGTGCACGTACACAATCGCCGTGTGTGCCGCTGTACGTGGTATAGGGCGTAGGAGAGCTGAAAACAGATCTCTATGGTTGAAACGAAACCGAGACTTTTAAACCAGCACGTTTGATGCAATTAATCGAAAAACTGCCTAAATTGCCACGGTGTAAAACGGAAACGTGCAAACGGGAGCCTAGCCCTTAGTGTTATTCTGTTTACATGATTTCAGTCATTAAATTGTACCCCTAACTACATAATGATAATGTTCCTTTACTTCAAAGTGCCATCTGTTTTTTTTTTTTTTTTTTTTTTTACGCACTGGCGACGAATTCCTTCACATTTAATATGGAAACCTGTGGTGTACGACTTCTCACACAAACAGGTTTTTCGAGTCAAAGGCGAATGAATTTCGCACTCAGATCAGGTAGCTTCCAATTTTTAAGCTTTCTCCAATTGTTGTGGCAATTTAGCATCGCACAGCTGAGACATGAACCTCCCTGATTATTCCGCATTGCAAACATTAAAAGAAATTTGCATAATTGGTCCATAATAGAAAAAAAAATCGAACGAATGTATCAAACGCGCTATTGACTTCTGTACTGTAAAAGTTGGGGTGCACACTGCAGAGTGGCGACCAGTCTGCTGCCCTCTCGCGTTGTGGTCAGCGCAAGCTGATATCAGTTAATATCATTTAAGTTAAAATAAAAATAAATCAGGTACCTTTGACAGTGACGCTGCAGCAAACATCCCTGTGTAGAAGTCCTCATCCAGGCACCGGGCAAGCAAACTAAACTCACGTATGGTCAACGATCGTAAGTTCTGCAGTGAACAGAGACCAATTGCTACTAATGCGTGATCTTTGATGGGCTTGTCAACGGCCAGTTTTTCAGCAACCGAAGAACATTCTCTCTCCTGTTATACAAATAAATGATACTGTTAGCATTTGATCTGTTATAAAAACAAACAAACAAATGCATACGACTCAATGAATAATTGTGGAATAATAAAAAGCTGTTTCTTCTATATGTTAAAAAGACTTTAATCTGAGAATTCTGTCTTGATCGCCCTATTAAAAGCATCCTTTTATGGAGGTAATTACAAAAACAGACGGACGCAGAAAAGTGGTATATACATAGTTACATGTAATCAGACGGTGACTAACTATAACTTCCAGTGCGATTACAATTAGTGTTTTTGTAGATCATCTGGATGGTGAGCTTTTTTTTTTTTGCGTTCCATTTTTATTTTGTTAATTTCTTTTCTTTGACCTTTTTTGGTCTTGGACATAATACTTTTCATTCCTTCATCATGTTCATGGACATCTTGAAGCGTGTAGCACTTGAACGTCAAAGCAATATGAGGAATTGTCATCGCATAAAGGCCACGTACTGCTCATAATACGTTTCGACTTTGACCTAATTTGAAAATGAAACACATTAATTTTTGCATTAAATATGAAGTGTCAAATAATCATCCGCGGATCCAGGATTTGATGGGGGGGGGGGCATGGCCATGGATTTTTTTATATATATAAACTAGCATTAAAAAAAGGGGGTTGTAGATGGGGGGGGGGGGAGTGCATAATTTTTTTAATTTTTTTTTTTTGCGTTTTTGCGTGCATGTGTCCTAAAAAACGTATTTAGGGATTAGGCGTATACTATTATCCTGTCACAG
>JAPZVO010000685.1:0-28247 GCA_029962745.1 Echinometra lucunter
AAAACGAGCACATGAACCCCTCTTTTTTGATGTGTTTACCCCTTTAGTAGGCATTCCTCCACAGCTTTGCAAATTTTCATGAAAATGACATGGATTTTGAATAAAGTGCAGCTTGAACTGTCCTTTTTTTATTTTTCGTGTAGATTCCAAGCCTCTAAGATATGTTTTTGTCCTTTTTGGCACCATTTTCGCCACATGAGGGCGCTTCTAGTTTAAAGAGAAGTACAGATGGCCCAGTTTAAACAGTCTTTCCACGTTTTTCATATATTTCGATACAAATCTTGAAGGTTTGATGAAGTTTAATAGGGTTTTGACAGAATAAAAGTGATTTATACTCGTTTTCGAAATCGTGAGGTCTAAAAGACGCCTTAATCTCTTGATTGCGTCATTTTATCTACCATCCAATCATGGCAAATTCAAAGTCCGGTAGAAAAAAAATAAGCACATGAACCTATATTATTTTTTGCATTTTTGGCGTACATACATGTAGATACCAAAGTAACTTTGGAGAAATTTGGAGAAAATGACATGGATTTCATTTTAACTGTAGAACGTCCTTAATAGTAAATACACCCATTCGTGGGCTTTCATTGGGAGTGGATCATAATTTCTGACACCAGACTTTGTATAAAGCACTGGAAATACCTGGGGAGCGTTTCATGAAGAGTTTTGTCGGTGATTTTCACCGACTAATTTGCTGTCAGCCAATCAGATGCGAGGATTTTCAGTAGCTTATAACATTTGTCACCGACAAAACTCTTCATGAAACGCTCCCCTGGAGTAGAGCTACATCTCTGGAGCGCAGCAAACAAGCTGTCATTCTTCTGCCTGCTTTGTAGTATACCGTATTGTCAGGCTGGGGAAAGTGAGATGACTTTACCACAAGGGTCAATAGGTGGAATATACAGAGCATTACATAATAGTTTGTTGGTCATTAGACTCATTTCTACTCTTGGTGATGGACAACTCCAGTTACTGGGTAAGCACCCCAAAATGTGTCTAATTCCCATGAAACTTGCGGCTGTGTGCTTTTAACCATTTTTGTAAAGAAATATTTATTGCTATTACTTCATGCATTTTGGATGAACTTTAAGAATTTGATTATTTTAGACAGTGACCATGATGCAGATGCATGGAGAATAGAAGATGAAGGAGGAGCTATATCAGAGGTTGACTTGATGAACGCTCGAGGTAAGTTTTATTAAAGTAGAACTTTGTGCTTTACATTTCATGTATTGATAACTAATTGAAGGAATGTGTATAGGTTTTATGTTAGTTTGAGTATAACTCTTAAAGACATTGGTTAACATTGTTCTGATTTTAAAAGAAAAACTTGTTTTTGTTACTTGAAAATGAGATCAGCATAATATAAAAATGTGAACCAATGTGTGAAAAATATACAAGGGTCGGTTGCACAGAAGAGTGCGCATGCGCGTATGACTCACCTTACCGTATTGTGTGTATTGGCGTATCATGCAGCGGAAAGCACATAACGGCATTTTCAAATTCAAGTAAAGTGGTCCTCTTAGTGATTGTCTTGTGAGACGAAGGATAATAAAATCGCCGTTTGTGTCTAACTTACACCTTTTCATTACAAATTATGGTTGGTTTCAGGGTTTTTGAGTACAAATACAAGTACTCATACACATGTTTCATCTTAGTTTGAGATTTTTTTAAATCAGCTACTCACAAAGTTAGCCAATGCCTTTAATAGGGTCTAACTCGTCTTGCTGTATAGTTATCAACCTTTGCATGAATTCCTTGTACTGAGTTCCATAGATTCGAACATAATTCCACCCGGTCAACCTTTTTATGCCTCCGCCCACTGAAGGTGGGTGCCGGAGCATTATGTTTTCGGGTTGTCCCGTTTTCGTTCTCACAAGAACTTAAAAACTATTTGTGGGATCAGCTTCAAACTTGGTTCATGTATGTATATGGGATGGACTATGATCTGAATAGATTTGTGGGGTCAAAAGTCAAAGGTCATAGATGACATTATGACTCATTCTTGGGCTAACTCAACCATCTAACGGATCAACCTCAAACAAGTCATGAATGCATATGGGAGGAACAGTGATCAAAGCCAACTTAGGCTGAGGGAGTTGTTGTGACCCTCATTCATGTATATGTCTGAATCTGTGATGATTACATTTATGACAGTTATACATGTATATAACTCTATTTCCATACAGGCAAATTTCCAATTGATTTAGATATCAAACATTTTTGTAAAGAAAGCAGATTTAGTAATGTTTTGCATTCATTTTTAATGGACCCCTTTTTCCCTTCTTTCAGGCAATCCAACTGAGAGAGATCCAGTCGGTGCAGAAGATGAAGGAGAGGCAGGCATCATAGATGTTACAGGTACTACTGATTAAAAGCAGTCCTTCATTTTTCAGGCGCGCAAGTGCGAATGTGCTCCTACTGCGACCCTGAACATCACCGCAAGTGATCGCGCTCGTACTCCTAGCTGGCACAGCTAGCTCTGCTTGAAAGCTCATACATATGTATGTACGTACGTCTGTTATTTGTAGTGCGGTAAAACCTCGCAATAGATTATGGTATTTTGTAGCAAGGAAGGGTAAGAGGATTAGTAACTACAATATTCAAATTTAAGATATGACTAAGCCTATGACTAAGCCACAAAATAGGATGAATGGTATTTCCCTATAGTTTACCAAAGATTACTGCGTGTACATGTTTACTATGGTTTACTGTAATGTATTTGTTTTCTGACTTTTACAGTTGAACGTGGTAGAAAACGCACTCGTGTTCATTTCGTTGACAGCAACTCTGATTCCTCTTCCATCAGTGTTGTTTCATCCTGTGCTAAGAGAAGAAGTAAGTTTCACATCTGTATCATGGTATTAAATTTACGAATTAATACAAAACCCAACAAAGAAATAAATCCTATCGCATTAGGCAATCATGTACTTGGTTAATGTATTTTATATTTGTTCTTCCATTTTCTGCTTAGTTCTTACATGCGCTTAGAAACATTGTATTAAGCGCATTACAAATGTTACATATGTGACGGGGGGGAGGGGCTCATAAAGCTGTTCGTAAGTTAAGCACAACTTTACGCACGATTGATGATATGTTCTTGTGCTACATGTAAATGATTTAGAATATTGTTAGCACCCGAGAACAGTCGTGCATAAAGTCGTGCGTAAAGTCATGCATAACTTAGGAACAGCTTTATGAAACACCCCCCAGGCACCACAAAACCACCAAAAAGTCGCCAGAAATGAACTTTTAGTTCAAGATCGATTCTGAAAGAAGAGATTCTCAGCTTTAAAATGGTGTATAGCTCATCACCATTGGATGACCCTAACCCACTTTACAAAGAGAAGAATGTTCACTACCATAGAATGTTACTTTTGAGAAATATTGAAGCACTCTCACTCTCCAGCTATCGTGTGAAGGTGACAAAAGAAAGATTAGAAGTCTGTAATCAATTAGAATAGGGGCAGAAAAGGCAACTTGTGTAAGGTTTTATTAGTACTGTTGTTGACATGTCTCACGCTAGAGTGACTGTCGCAACTGAACCGAATGAGGGCGCAAGGTTTGCGAAACGCTAGAATTGTTAGACCAAGTGTTAGCCACTAAACTGCTAACTGCTGTATGTATTTCTGAATTGTAGAGAGGAACAATTCCAGTCGGGAACTGTCATCGATTCTGCGAATGAAATGCTGCAGGAATTATTGCCTGCACAAGGTGTCACGAAAAGAGGTATCATACAGCAGAAATGCCTTCCAGGAAAAATCAAAAAGTGAGCAGAGGCAGTGGATCCTCAAGTACCTCCTAGAACACCACGAAGAGTCTGGAGATTCATTTCAAGTCCTCTTCAGTATTGGGGTGACAGAAGTTTGTCAACGTGGATGGCGCTTAGCTTTGGGAATTTCTAGAACTCGACTTTGGCAGATCCAGTCTCATTTTCAAAGTAAATATAATAGTTCCATATTTCATATCGATATTATAATTATCCAAAATTAGCAAATTTAGTTCGTTAATTCAGCATAATTATTATATTATTATTGAATTTGTAATCTTTTGTTAGCAGAGCATTGTTTTTGTATAAACCCGGAGGTCACAGATTCAAAACCGAAGTTAATGCGTGAGTACTTTTGGTTAGGCATTGATCTTTGTTGCCAAGGGTCTTGGAGGTGACTCTAAACTGCAGGTTCCCCTGTAGTTTACTTAGTAATCAGGTAAAATAGACCTACCAACCAAATGAAACAAACAAGTAGTAGTATTAGTAGCCACAGTAAACCTAATATTCACAATTCTCATTTATAGGTGGACTAAAGGCATATCTATCCCCAAATCACCAAAGACGAGGGATGCAGTCAACAGCAGTGGCTTCAGCAGTAATGTGGCTGGATAGATTTTCTCGCAGATTTGGGGATAAACTCCCATCGCAGAACAAAATTCATTTGCCATCTTGCCTGACTCGAGCCAGCATGTATCAGCTTATGAAAGAAGATATGGATGATCTTGGCGAGCAAGTTTGCAGCAAGGTACACTTCTTTCGCATGTGGAGGAGAGAAATGGCACATGTAACTATTCCAAAGGTAATCATATTTTCTTCAAATTAATTTTCAGTATTAGATATCATTCTTGTATCTTCTTAGCATTCTGTAATGGAAAGTAAGAAATGATGAATACTTTAGAATGCAACTTCAATTGTATTTAAAAGGAAGGTGACTGTGCATCATCAATATATAATGTATAATAGTTGCCTCTTTACAAAAGCTGCAGGCTTTTTAGCTCACTAGGATATCAGCATAAAGGTAGAGGGCAATTTGCATGTTTATGTACTTTTAATTCTTCATAATGATTTGCTTTTACTTTATATGAATTAATGTTGGCTTATTTATACATGAAATCGAATTGCACCAAATAAAGCCTGAATATTCGTAATTTTGGTGTGTAGATATTCCATTGTAACATTCTCCGCAAAACTATTTTTTAAAAATCTAGTATTGGTATTGATTTTTATATATATTTCATTGTTTAGTGATGTTGGCAGCAGATTTTTATACACAAAATCACTTTTTAATACAAAAACTTTTGGATTGATATTGTGACATTGTTTTGAAATTGTGCATCTAGTAGTTGCAAATAAGGCCTCAAATTATAAAAAGTAATAAAACCAAAGTGTGGCAGCCTTGCTCTTTATGTTTGGCACGTTTATGGCGTAACAGTTTAGGGGAAGTTGTAAAGGAGAATGCAACCCAGACATCAATGTGCTTGCAGTGAATGAAGAAGAAAAAGAAAAAATAGAGAGGGAAAGTTTGAGCGAAATCAAACAATCTGTCCAGAAGTGTTAGTTTGATAGTATAAGTATACCATTTCATGTACAATACCTTGTGATACTTTAAAATAACTGAGTACCTATTTTCCTGTTCATTTACTTCCACTTTCTATATTACATGTATATTCATCTTCCAACATTATGTCTTAGCTGTTGTAGTTACAGAATAAATATGGGTAAAACATCACACCCACACAAACAAGAAGAGTCAAGTCCTGAAAGAATGACTAGTTCCTTTTTAAGCAAGATGAATCACATATAACATTCTCTTTGGTCTTTATTTTTATCAGGTGAATAGATTTTCGAAATGTGATGTCTGTACCCAGTTAAAACAAGCTATTGAGAAAACAAGTGAAAAGGAAACGAGGGAAGGACTCTATAAACAGAGAGAGGATCATCTTACACAGCAAAAGTAAGTCATTTTAAAATTCTTTCTTGAATACATTCAATCAATCTTTTTTGATAAAATTGAGATAGTTTTATATAGTGCAACTTCTATACTCTTTTGTGCTGTGATATAACAGAGCTCCCCAAAATGTTAGTGCATAGATATACAATGAAAATAAATGCAATCAAAAGCTTCCGAAAATAGGTGAATTTTTTATTAGAAGGCAGTAAAAGACTGCACTTTTCTATTTCCAGTAGCAGTTAATGCCAAGGTTTTAGAGCAGCAAAACTGAAAGTGCAATTCCCAAGACTTTTGTTTTCATGTGAGATAGCTTTAAAGGCAGCCTTGCAATTTGGCAGCAATTTATTTTCATGAGTTATTCCGTAAACCTTGGTTGCAGCAGAGCCACTACCTTCTTCTGCATAAGAAACTTATTTTCCATTCTCTTTAAGATAAAAACATTTTATTATCACAACCCTGCTGCAGGCAAAACATAATAACTTTGCATTTTCCAAATGTGACCAGACACCACAAAACCCCCCAAAAGTTGCCAGAAATGAATTTTAGTAAATTATCGTAGAATTGCCTTCATGCGACATAATTACTTTAATATGTTACATGTAATTGCTCAGGTTTCCAAATTCATTTCAAATTCAAGAAAACAATTTGATATTACTTGTACAGCATTTTGAGGATGTGCTCATGAAGGAAGTTGATTTATTCTGAGCTGGTGTTTTTGTTATGTAACGAAGTAAGGTAATTAGTTCATTAACTAATTGATTTATACTTACAAGTCACTGTACTTTAATATTTCTTGTATGGTATGGTCTTCAGTCACTTAATTTAGTTTAATTTAATTTCACAACTTGATGTTCTCAACTTTACAGCTCACAGACCAAATTCCAAGAATATTATGTGAAATATGGTAGTTGATTAAAGGTCATTAACACCAAGTGGGAAAAGGCTCTCTTTCAACTTGAATGTATTCAGTTAACTATAAGGGTACTAAGAATAAGTGCCGAATATAAGAAGTTGAAACATTTTTAAATCCAATTTTACACTTCATTTTGTGCCAAAAGAATGATTTTGAGAAAACGCGTTTGAAAATTGCCATTAACATCGCCATCTAAGGAGTACTTAATCACTAATTTGCTAATAATGCTAAAACTGAAGTGACATAGGGTTAAAAGGATGTTTGAATTAACAGAGGGTGATTGTACCTAAATTATATACAAAAATATGGGGGTTTTTTTGCCTATTTTAGACCATGTAACCCAAAATTACACCACCTCATGACATGCGACCATCTCTATTTTTGTATCATTTTTACAGAACTGAACGGATGAAGTACTATAAACATGCTCACAAAGCAAGGAAGCACCCAGAGAAGTATATGAGCGTGATCATAGATGGCATGGACCAGAAATCAACAAGCATACCCAAATTTTACAGAACGTCCAAATCGGTATCTGCAGCATGGAGACTGCCAACTCACATCAGTGGAACTATTGTACATGGGAGGGGACAGCACATGTTCATCGACACAAAAGAATATCCACATGATTCAAACCTCACATCAACCATACTACTGCAGGTGCTCAACAGATATGCCACAACGCTTCCAGATGTTTTGTATCTTCAAATGGATAATTGTGGGAGGGAAAACAAAAACCAATGCATCCTTGGTCTATGTGCCTTGTTGGTGGAACTCGATGTGTTCAAAAAGGTAAAAGTATATGAGCACTGGTCCAAATTTAAAACTAGTAGGTAGGAATAAATCGAGACATAAAATTTCTTGATTGACTTCATTCATGATAATCCTTAGATGTTAACGTACTAGGGACGTAAAGTGAATTTCCATTTATTTTTCCTTTAACAACTTGGTTAATTATTTGAAAACAGTTTTGTGTATTGTATCTCACCTGAGCTGACAAGGGGATATATTAAGTCAACCCACATATTGTTTTGGGTGATACTACTCCCATTTTTCTGTGTTTCATAGGGTCAAAGATCATATTCATGATCCCCTCACAAGTTTCATATGTGTAGTGGAAAACACCATTCCCCTTGGAAAGCAAGTTAAATAGAGTTCCATGTCGAGGAGAGTAACCACATTTGCACGTCAAGACCTCACTAGACTATTCTTATAATAAGAGTACAAAGTAACCCCCTTTGCACTGGTCCACCTGCAAAGAGCACAGTCACTAGTTATACCTTGAGGGAGAGACCCAAGAGGTAAAGTTATTTAGTTCCCAGGCAGAGGTACGACCAAATGCACAGTACTAGTAGTACAGTGGAAATTCAGTATACCGAGGTCCATGGATCCTTGGGACCATCAAAATTACCTTGTTATGGCAGGAATATAGTTGTATCAGATTTCTCTATACTGAGTAAAGATGAAGGAGAAGAAGAGTTTGTATTGACTACTATGAGACTGCAGCCAGTTGATATTAAAAATATTTCTTTTCCTTGTTTCTTCCATTTTTAGGTGAAACTGTGCTTTCTGATGAAGGGACACACTCACGAAGACATAGATCAGCTCTTTAGCCGCATATCCACACACATGGCAAAACACAACATCCCTACACTTTCCTCATTGCTATCCCACATTCCAAGGTCATACAACAAACCAAATACTACTGCTGAAAGAGTACAAACTGTCTTCAACATAAGGGACTGGTTGCAGACACACATCAACAAACCATCGCACCACAGCCTTCCTCATCAATTTAAGATAACAAAAGTAGATGGAAAAGCTATCATTCAAACCAAGAAGTGGAGCAACAGTCCTGAATGGCAAGCAACGACGGGCTGCTGCCATATTCTCTCAGGACACCCCTCTGGCATTCCACATGTTGTTCGTAGGAAGGTGGAGGAGCTCCACATTACCCGTCTGTACAGGGACATGACCAAGTACCGTCCATACCTCAGTGAATCGGAGCATCAGGAGTGGATGGAGCTTCTCAGCTCTTTGGAAGCAGAAGATGGTAAGTACTGATAATGTAATGAAATGTTGCACCTAAATCTTGTTGTGGACATATCAGGTGAACCATAGAGGGGGACAGCTTCTGGTCCTCCCCCATTCTGATTGGGGTCAACAATACAGGGGAAACTCGGTATAACGAGGTTGTCGGGACCAAAGGGTTTTCCTCGTTATAGCCTTTACCTCGTTATAGCCTTTACCTCGTTATATCAGAACAAACAAAAAAATGTATGCATGGGACTACATGTACGTATATGAATGTACAGAGGTCTGCTATAACGGGAATTATTATCATTGTCTTTGTTTAAGGGGTTCAGGATTTAGTTGTTATAGCCAATATCTCGTTACAACAGGTTCATGCCTCCATAGACTTACACGTAAGTAAATCTGGGACCATGACAAAACCCTTGTATAGCCATTACCTCGTTATAGCCACCCTAGTTATGTCGAGATTTTCCTGTATTGAAAAGTGGTTAATAAAGTTGTATGTTAAAAAATGTCACATTGTCTGATTAGTAGTACTGTTTTGGGGACAGCAGAACATAAAAAGTGAAAAAATATTGTACAGTATTTTTAATAATTTTTTCAACAGATGGCTCACACCCTCATTGGATACTGCTGGATATTTTGATTGCTAAGGATGCCGCAACTGCAGACCTGACAAGGGACCCTCGTTCGGACATCAATTTATCCAATGATGAGCAAGATCCTATTCCTCCTGTAAGATTCAGTATATCAGTATTTTAATAGAAATTAAAAGCTGTGGTAGACATTGTACAAATACTGGCATCATTGTCATGACTTTATTTACAAGAAATTGAATGCTTTGTGTGCAGTGAGTTACCATCCTAAACTAGAGTAAATTCATTTCATAGGTAAAATAAACCTCAGTAATTGCATATTCAGTATATCCTTTAAACCACAAATTCCTGTCAACTCTGAAAATAAAATGAAATGTGAAAACATGAAAGTGTAGTTCAACTTTGTAGTAATTTGGACTGTAACTCTTTTACAAAATGAGAAAGTAGATTATGAAATTGAAAACAATTTATTGTCAGTTTTTGTTTTGATAACTGAATGGCTCACACTTGTAGCTTCAATGCATATAAAATTCATGTTATTCATTTCTTTAATTTGCTTCTTCCTTAAATTACTAGGTCAACCTTGGACGTAAAATTAGCCAGAGGAAACAACCAATGGTTCCTGAGATAGGGCAAATGGTGTGTGTTTTCTTGGAAAACTTCAGGAATGAATGGCCTCAAATTGGGAAAATAGCGTCACTACAAGAGGAGAAGGCAGTTTTGCATTGGTTTACAGGTACGACTACTTCAAGTTGGACAGCACTTAACAGACCGGTGACTGGACAAAAAGGACTCAGTGAACCATATATTTCTACTGTTGAGAAATCATCTTTCATCACAAGCTCATTCAAATTAACAGGACATGGCAAATTACCACAAGAAATTCAACGACAATTAAGAGAGAAACGAGAAGAGCTATATAATCAATAAGCAATCGATGCAATGGATACCATGGATTGTCCTACCTAAACTTTTGTTGATTTTTATTTTGCCTGTGAATGGTTTTATGGTTATCATCTTGTCAGTGTAGCAAGAGGGAGATATAGGCGCAATTACTCTTGGCATTGGTGGCCTCTTGATAACATTCCATAGCGTCAGTAATGAAGAACATTGTACTCAAAGCATTACCCTTTTTGCAGCTTTTGGGTTATACTACCAAATTCACACCGCAGGTCCATCTATGCAGACACATGTCACGTTTCAATATGGGTCAATTGCAACTATGCCAAAGTTAAAGATTTTCAATTCGGTCAAGTCCCTTGAAAATCTTGCTGATCGAACCTACTTTTTAAAATTTTTTCAGCGGTACTCATAAAATTAAGCACTCATATTGATTTTGGGATGGGTTGTCCAAGACATTTTTTTGGAATATGTCGAAAAATCGTGTTGCTGAGGTAATCGTGTTGCCAAGGTAATGGCATATTATGTTAATGAATCATGAGGAAATATTGCAGGTCAAACTACTTCCTAGCAATGCTCAGGAAATTTTGCACACATTGGGAGGGGGTTATCAATCCCCTCTTCAGTTATATTTTTAGTATTCATAGTCATTGTCCAGTGAATCACATGAAAACTCATTCAGTGGAAGAGCTCATATTGTATTTCATGTCTTAATCTTTGGAAAAAGGTTTAATCATATTAAATGGAACAAATCTGCTGCTTCTTAGACGTGACATGTACCGAATGCATACATTAGATTCCCCAGTTTTCCGTTTTCTAAAATGCAAATTCTGTATTCTTTGGTGTTCTAAACTTCAAATTCCGTCTTCTTCGGTGACATGTACGAAACATATAAAGCAATTATAAATAGTGGAAATCTTCGAAAAACGCAAGTTTCTTTAATATATTCGCTCTGTATTATGCAGATCAAGCTTGGCGAACACATGCTAAATAGTGGGAACAGGTTTTATCGGCAGATTTTTACACTGTTGCACGATTTTGTTTTATTAGATTTTGCTTTGATTTTCATGATTTTCACTCAATTCTTCGTAATTCAGATTTTTTAACTTGAAAATCGCACTTTCCGTTAAATTCCGTGAATTCCGTGTTCTCGAATTTCATGAAGTTTTTCCATTTTCCGTATCGCGGAAAACTGGGGACTCTAGCATACATGTATTGTTACAGTGTAAATGCATGATATGCGGAGAATCTAACCTGATTTTCCACAGCTGCTGTGATTGTTTTTCATTTCAGTTGAAAATAGCAGTACAATTTATCATTTTTTGTGACATTTCCCAAGAATTTCAATATTACACAATTACATAAAGAATGAAGCAACTGCCAATTAACAGAATGTGAATTAGCACACTGATCATTGTAACATACATGTAACAAGGACTAGAGTACAGTACGATTTCATTTAATTTTGTGTGCAAATTTACAATGCAAATGGCAGATAACATATTAATATTAGGATAATGTCAACTTGCCTTAAATAGTGTATAACTTAATCTATTGCTCTCTTAAGTTAATAAATAATGTATGTAACAGTATCTCTATCATCTGCAACATTGGTGATACGAATTGGTGATATAAATCTAGTTTGGGCAAGTTATGCCATTGCTCATTGTATTATGTATTAACTGCTTAGCGATGATGAGTTACAGCATATGACCAAAGTAAAAAAGAAAATTATGGTAGACAAAGAGAAATGTATACCATTACCTCCTGACCTAAAAGTAGGTTTGATAACAATATTCTTTTAATGATTTTTTCTTCCGTCTTTATTACAGGCAAGTAAATAGCTACATGTATCTCTAACATCTGCAACTTTGCTGATATAAATCTAATTTGAGCAATTTATATCATTACTCATTCTTTTATTTATTGATTGCTTTGATGACTTGTAGCTGCATAAATATTATATCACCAAAGTGAATATAAAATGAATTTTTGAAACAAATAGGTATACCTCCTTAACAAAGATTAAGTTTGATAATGTATTTTGAATAGTGTTATGTGTTAAGTACATGTATTTGAAGGGATGCTGAAGTACTGCTTTTCTTGTTCAGTTAATACTCTAGTGCACAGTGTGGACAATAGTATCCGCTTGACATCTCATCTTCGGACAATATTATCTTCTTGACGTCTTCCCTCCGGACAATATTATCCTCTTGACATCTCCTCGGACAATGTTATCTTCTTGACATCTCTTCTAACAATATTGTTCAATAGACCATTCCTCGGACAATGTTATTCTTTTGACTTCCAGTCTTCGGATAAAATTATCCTCTTGACATCTTCTCTTCGGACAATATCATCCTCTTGACATCTCTTCGGACAATATTATCTTCTTGACTTCTCATCTTCGGACAATAATATCTCCTTGACATCTCTTTTTCGGACAATAATATCTATACTTGACTCATTCTACTTGGACAATTTTATCTTCTTGACTTCTTCTCCTCGGACAATATTGTCCATTTGACCACTCCTGTTCGGACAATATTATCTTCTTGACTCCTATTCGGACAATTTTATCCTCTTGACATCTCTTCGGACAATATTGTCCATTTGACCACTCCTGTTCGAATAATATTATCTTCTTGACTCCTCAATTTAATCCTCTCGACATCTTCTCTTTGGACAATATTGTCCATTTGACCACTCTCCTTCGGATAATATTATCTTCTTGACTCCTCCCATTCGGATAATTTTATCCTCTTGACATCTTCTTTTCAGACAATAACATCTTCTCAACCCCTCCTATTCGGACAATATTGTCCATTGGACCACTCCTGTTCGGACAATATTATCTTCTCAACTCCCATTCAGACAATTTTATCCTCTTGACATCTTTTGTTCGGACAATATTGTCCATTTGACCACTCCTGTTCGGACAATATTATCTTCTTGACCACTCCTCTTCGGACAATTTTATCCTCTTGACATCTCTGTGGACAATATTATCTTCTTGACTTCTCATCTTCGGACAATAATATCTCCTTGACATCTCTTTTTCGGACAATAATATCTATACTTGACTCATCCTACTTGGACAATTTTATCTTCTTGACATCTTCTCCTCGGACAATATTGTCCATTTGACCACTCCTCTTCGGACAATATTATCTTCTTGACCACCCCTCTTCGGACAATTTTATCCTCTTGACATCTTCTCTTGGACAATATTGTCCATTTGACCACTCCTGTTCGGACAATATTATCTTCTTGACTCCTATTCGGACAATTTTATCCTCTTGACATCTTCTCTTCGGACAATATGGTCCATTTGACCACTCCTCTTCGGACAATATTATCTTCTTGACCACTCCTCTTCGGACAATTTTATCCTCTTGACATCTCTTCGGACAATATTGTCCATTTGACCACTCCTCTTCGGACAATATTATCTTCTTGACTCCTATTCGGACAATTTTATCCTCTCGACATCTTCTCTTTGGACAATATTGTCCATTTGACCACTCTCCTTCGGATAATATTATCTTCTTGACTCCTCCCATTCAGATAATTTTATCCTCTTGACATCTTTTCAGACAATAACATCTTCTCAACCCCTCCTATTCAGACAATATTATCCATTGGACCACTCCTGTTCGGACAATATTATCTTCTCAACTCCTCCCATTCGGATAATTTTATCCAATTGTCATCTTCACTTCGGACAATTTTATCCTCTTGACATCTCCTCTTCAGACAATATTGTCTATTGGACCACTCCTCTTCGGGCAACATGATCTCCATGACGTATATTTAAATCCTTGAATCATTTGTATGTCATAACTTATATGTATAAGTGTTATTTATTTTCATTTGGTTGTACAAAACTAGATATTTCAATAAACGAGCAATGACAATTCGTTTTGATTGACCTATTTCACTTAATTATGTGTCAGTAATGAAAGAGATGGAAGATGTTGTGTTATGAGGAAGAAAGGTGCTTGAATAGGAGTTGAGAAGAGTGATGAGAGAAAATAAAGGAAGGATGATGGGTTAGAGCGAAGAGTGTCAGTAATGAAAGAGATGGAAGATGTGGTGGTATGAGGAAGAAAAGATGCTTGAATAGGAGTTGAGAAGAGTGATGAGAGAAAATAAAGGAAGGATGATGGGTTAGAGTGAAGAGTTTCAGAGATATTGACTGGTTAATCACCAAATTTTGTAGCAAATATTCCATGTCTTCTGAGCTTTCTTTGTAGTGGTATCGTTAATTCACAGTTAATCATCAAGGCCATTAAAACCTGAAATTTGGACAAAAATGAACAAAAATTCGTCCAATATGAAAAGATATACTGTTCCAGCTATATTACTAACATTCTATGAGTAGTAGAATATAGTAGACATTGAAAGAAGAGTACTTTCTACATAAGGCCCAATCCATTATAGGTGATCCAACCCACCCCTTTAATCATAAGTACCACCTGAGTAGTGGACGAAGACTGAAATCTTTAAAAACATTAATTCATTTATTCCATATTCCATAAGAGTTATTAATGAAAACCAGTATAGAGAAGAGGTTAAAGGAAAGATGTCAAGATCTACAGAGAATTTGTAACTTTTTAATTTTACAGACATTTGAAGCTAACATTATTATTCCCTTACTGTTATACCATAAAAAGGAATACATGTACTTAGAAGAAAGTAAAAAATGCCCGGATGATAAGGGGAAAAAAGAAGGGAAAGGGAGAACGTGAATAAGAAGAAGAAGAAGAAGAAGAAGAAGAAGAAGAAGAAGAAGAAGGAAAAGAAGAAGAAGAAGAAGAAGAAGAAGAAGAAGAAGAAGAAAGATGTATAGTGAAATACTTGTGTGTACATGGTGTATAGCATGACCTGGAAACAAGGCTGTAAAACAGAACAAAAACAAAATTGAACAATATCCAAATGAGTCAAATGTGGAGATTTACCTTCTACATGCATGACATGTATTCAATTAAGTAATTATATTATTTGTGAAATTTTGAAGCAAGATTTTGGATTTATATAATGTGTATAAGCAATTATCCATTCTATCCTTCCGCCCCAAATCTATAGGATCTTCAATTGGTGCCACAACTACGCTTAGCATCAAAGATCCCATGAAACCTTTCAGACAAACCAGTCTCACATGCCTGATAATCACGTTTTTTAAACCTATACTACAATTAATATTCTATACAGTTTACACTTTTTTGATGACCGTGCTGTAGAAGTAGTAGTAGTAGTAGTAGTAGGAGTAGTAGTAGTAGTAGTAGCAGTAGTAGTAGTAGCAGTAGTAGTAGTAGTGGTAGTAGTAGTAGTGGTAGTAGTAGTAGTAGCAGAAGTAGTAGTAGCAGTAGTAGTAGTAGTAGTAGTAGTAGTAGTAGTAGTAGTGCTGGTAGTGGAAGTTACTGGTATTGGTGGTGGTGGTTGTGGCAGTGGTTGTAGTCATCATTATCATCTCATAATTAGCAATGATTAGCATAATCATCATCATCATCATCATTATCACAACCATCACCACTATCATCAACATTATCATCAACAATATCATCATCACCACCCTCGATCACAATGATCATAGTCATTACCGACATAAAGAGGATTATTATCATTCTCATCAGGGGCGTAGCTAGACCTTTTTCATTGGGGGAGGGGGTGTAGAGGCCACTGATTACCGAAAAAATATTGTCACCGATTACCGACGTCCAATGTCTATCAAATTTTGCTTCATCTTTCCTACACATTTTCATTCAATTTCAACCAGATTTGGTGATTTTTATATGAGCGAGTGAGGCGAGCAAGGAAATGATGCTCCTTTTCATTTTAGAAGTGACGATTCTTCATCAAAATACGACATGGGCCTATACGATATTTAAATCATAAATTTGGTCACTTCACCTGCAGAATTCATTCGCTTTCCCCCAACATTCTGTGTCTATATATTATACGAGCGAGCGCAGCGAGCGAGAAAAAAATATACACTCTGCCATGCTATTCACGAGACGACTTGGATAAATCTGACGTATTTGCTCATTAGCATACGGACTTGCGGACTGAATGTAGTTCGTCATCAAAATACATTTTGAACAATAAGATATCGATACCGAATAGGCTATGATTTAGATATCTTATTGTTCAAAATGTATTTTGATGACGAAATCATGCTTTTTCATGCTATTTCGTCAAAATACACTTAGGCCAGTAAGATATCTAAATCATATGTTCGGTAACTTTTCTTGCCGAATTTGAACATATAACATATCCAAATTATGTATTCGATTGTCTATTTGCCAAAAAGGCGAAACCATCCATCCTCTATACGAGCGAGCGCAGGGCGCGAGGCAAATTATACACTCTTCTTGATGGTAGATTTCTTATTTCGTCATCAAAAATACACTCCTATAAGATATCTAAATAATATTCAATCACCTATTTGCCAAATATTTTGGCACCTCGCTTGCCGTCTGAAACCATTCTGTTTCTACCAGGACTAAGCGACCGACCGACAAAATAATGTTATATTTTCTATAAACACTGTAGATTCCAGTCCGGACTCGATGGAGGACTGGGTAAACGGATTTCCTGGACGACCCCATCATCACGGTACACAATCGGCGGTATACAGAGAGCACGCCATAATTTCAAAACTTGCCAAGGATGATGAAGAATCAAGCAAGAATACGCGACAAAGTACAGCCGGGACAGCCCTTCCTGACCCGACATGGTCCATCACCCCCCCCTCCCCCCCCCCCCCCCCCCCCGACTCAACGTCTGCAACGTATCCGCAAGCACAACCTCGGAACCTCTCTTTCTCTCTCCGAGACTTTTTCTTCTCTTTACCTTGTCATCATCGTTTTTCTTATCCATTTTCTTCCTTTTTTGTATTTTTTTCCTTTTCCCTTTCTTTTTCTCTTTTCTTTTTTCTTTTCTTTTTCCTTTTTTCTTCTCTCCTTTTCCTTTTCTCCTTTCTTTTTTTTCGTATTCTCCTTTTTTTCTTTCAATTTTCTTTACCCTTCTCATTTTTTTTCTCTACCCTTTTTCATCTTTCCCGACGGCAGCGCAGATTTACCGACGATATCCTGAGCAGTGGGGGGGGGGGGGGGGTGGCACCCCCCCCCCCTAGCTACGGCCCTGATTTTCATCACTGTCGTCATCAACAGGACTCACGAATTCTAGAGATTGCAAACACGCAGCCGCAGCTGTAGACACGTGGGCGGTAACAGACGCACGGTGTGTTGAGATCTTAACGTTGGTAATATCATAGCTACGGTTGTGCATCAGGACAACAAAACAGTTCATCATGGCGTTAAGAGTGACGGGAAATAGGATTTATATCATCCTCTTCGTATATTTCAGTAAGTTTTAACTTTTTTTTTTCATTTTAAATTCGAATAATATTTGGAGATATGTTTCAAGACCAATTTAATCTGATAAAAACCAAAGGATTGCCTTTAGCTCAAGTAGTTTCTAATGAAATGACAGAATTTTTAAATTGTTGGTTAACTCAAATATGTGGAGCGATAGTGTGTGCAACGCTTTGCACTCAATAGGTAGGAAAAGGCCCTATAATCCTTTTGGTTTGATGGATCGATAGATTGATGGATAGAGGGATGAATGCATGGATGGATGGAAGGATGGATGGATGGATGGGTTGAATAGATGGATGAATGGATGGATGAATTGTTCGATGAACGCGTCCATTTGTATGTGTGAGTTTTCAGCGCCCCTATTCGTTTAAGTATTGTAATCTCCTTCTGATACGCCTGCGCCTTTCATATCTGATACATGACCGTTTTACGTCTGATTAGCGCCCATTTCTTTCTTGTGCCATTCCCCCAATTTTAATCATGCCTTACCACACCTGCTAAGTCGCCAAAATAGCCATATACTGATACAGGCCTACCTAGCTCTAAAGAATCACAAAAGCTTCATATAATAACAGATTATCGGCCTTGTTACTGATACAGTTTCAGAGTGAGGCAGTGGAGCAAAAGGCAAGAGCTAGGGGAACAACCCACAAATTTTGCTAAGAACGAACGGTGCCCTTAAATTGAAACAGTGAGGATATTTTCTCTTCTTTTTTTTTCAAATTTCACTCTCCACAGTCTCTAGCACTTCTTACATCTCACGCATGACCATGATGATCAATTAGTGTGTTGTAACCATGAAGGTCTTCTATTCATGTCGAGAATGTGCTTAAAATTCAAAAACCCTTTTTAAGTTTAACCTTTTTCTCTCATGAAATATTGGTAGGGACACTGGCGTACTGGAGGCGGGCTGGGGGGCGTCAGCCCCCCCCCCAAAAAAAAATAAATTTCAACCATGGTTTATTTTCAATTTTATATTAGTGATAGCACACGAACTTCTCCCTAGACTCCCTTTCTACTGTTAGGTAACGCATTCACAATTTCCCAAATAGCATGCATAGCAAGGCAGAAAACATGCATAATATCAATATTAATGTGTTTTATGATATAACACTTGGTTTTATCTGTTTATCTGACAATGGATTCCAAATTTGATAATGAATATTCTTAGATTTACCAAAACTAGACACGGGCTTTAAGTTTGTAGTCCCAAATAGTGTTCTTTTACAGAGTTGCAAGCCATCATTACTGCAAAAAACTCCTTTACCATCGGAGTGCACTTGCGTAGCCAAGGGGGGGGGGGCGATGGAGGCGGTCACCCCCTCCAAAACGCCGACAAAAAAGAAAGAAAAAAGTAGAAGGAAAAAAAGCAGGAGCGAGAAAAGAAAAAAGGTAAGAGAACGTAAGAAAGAGCGGGAGCAGACAAGGAACAATTCAAAGAAACGTCGGAGCTTCCGCGCTTCGCGCGGGAGGGGGGGGGGGGGAACTCTCCCCTCCCTGCACCGTTCCCCCTAGGGAGCGCGCTTCGCGCGCTCAGTAAGTGATTCACAACATCCCTTCACAGCTATTATGTTTAATAAATAGTTCCAGGTGAATATGCATGTTACACCTGTTCCACATATTTAGATAATAGCAGGGAAGGTATGTTCTTTTGACTACCAGAACCATTGTGAAGGGTAGAATGAGGGGGTTGTTTATTTTGTCCGCTTTCTTTGTCCGTCATGTTCATAGTGTATGTTTGAGACATTTCTTCTATCATGCATAAGAAATTCCAAGAGCATAATAAGACACGTAGGTTGAATAACGGCTTGAATTATGTATAAAGTCCATGCCTTTAAGCACTGAATACAGATTCATGAAAGTTATCCTTTTTTATGCAAATAGTAATAGAATGTAAAATGTATAGAGCAGGGTTAAAAAAAAAAAAACAGTCAATGGTTTTATGGACAGCTACTATATACCCAGAGCCAGAATATGCATAACCATAATAACGTTTCAGGTTGACGTGGCCAGATAAACCAATCGTATAGTGACCTAAATATTTGACCTCTTATTGACTTTCTCAGGCTTACAGTGAGAAAACTCTGTTGGGTATATGGGCCTATAAAGCAGCCAAATTGCCCAACATAACATTTCTATTTCAACAAAATTTCAGCTAGAATTACAGAGTGATTGATGTTTGAATTGGTTTTTCCTCTAGTGAAACAACTGTTGAAAAAAGGATGACGAATAAAAAGCAACAACATACACAAGTATTTCGAAAATCGTTGCTCTTTCGCTAAAAGCGACTTAATGTGAAAATTGCTCGAACGTCAGCTTTGAGAACAACTTCGGCGAAAATTTCCCTCGTTTAAAAATGGCACCACAATCGAGATGATTCGAGATTGGTTGATACATTGACGTCAAAATGCATTATGTAGAAGCATTGTGAGAAACGTTTCCTCGTTTATTACTCTTTGCAAAGAACGACTTATGAAAATTACTGGAACATGGGCTCTGGGTACAGCTTAGGCGAAAATTTTCTTCGTCTCAAAATGGCACTAGAATCGAGATGAACAGGGGTTAATTCTTGGCGCGCTTTCTCTGTTGGTCTTCGAAGGCCGCTAAGATGCTATTCCTGTCGCGCATGTAACAAAATTGTGCTATGATGGGTACGGGTGGCTGCTGGGCGGCATGGGCTCCCAAATCCCGTCGAGGAAGACGATGGGCGTTGGCGATGGCAATTCTAGATGCTGCGGCGTTCTCAATCCCAGGGGAAATAAAGGCTGCCTTCAACACTTCTTAGACATTTCTCCTTCCTTTTTCTGTAGGCCGTAGAAGAGTAGGTTAGATTTTCTACTGTGAATTTCAAGTGCTAGGATGTTATTTTCCAAGGATTGGATCTTTTGTTGAAGAGAGACTTCCAGTTCAGGCAATTTTTGCTTTCCAATTTTTGTAATTTTTTGCAGAGTTGAAGTCAACACTGTTTTTAAGATCATCATGCTCGTGGTCTAAGTATTTTTCAGGTCAACCCTTCTGGGCTATGTGGGGTAAGCCGAGATGTAGCAGGCTCCCAGATTACAGCCCATTCTTGAATATGTGGTTGTTGTCATACTATAAGCATGTGCGAAACCTAGGCCTCAACTACACGTACAGCTAGTCAATAGCTATACTAATCCGCACTAACTAGCTAGAAGGATGGATCGGAACGACACTCTCAAATTTTCAGAAAGATGGGGGACATGCTGACTTTTAGAGGTTTGTTGACGTTTAGGAATGTCACAAACGTTTCAAAAAATGACACGCTAGGCTTGAAATTGTCTTTTTTTTTCGCGTGCACCTTAACTCTGCGATAGTGAAATCTTTCACTCCGAACAGATTTTTCCTTCTACTCAAACAGTCAAAGGAGATAATTCTGGCGTTCATGAGTACCCCGCTATTTTTGTGAATAATCCCTCTTTTAAAAATTTATTTGTTTATAGAATCTATTTGTAGAATAGGATGTATAAAATAGGACCTATCCGATTTGTGAATTCCGTAGATGGTAATATTTTGTGGATTATTGGGGTCATTGGCAAATCAATAATCGATAATTATTCGATATTAACAGATATTGATGAGATTTCTTGCATCAAACAAACCGATACAAATTGTCCAACCATCTCATGTGACGTCACGACACTAGTCAATGGAGAGACTGTTGCCCTGGTACCCAAATCATTAGTTCAGGAGGATGCTTGGTGGTGGAAGGACGTTCCTGAATTAAAGCATGCACAGCAAAGATTGATATGTGCATTACCAGGTAAGTGCCTTTGCATTCCCCTCCCCCATTTCTTCTTTTTTTTCGGGGGGGGGGGTGCTAGATTGTTGAAAGATGCGAATTCCAGTTACCTTATAACAATAACACTCATTATATCAACGAGATCGATACACGTGGAAAGTTTGACTGAGAGTCCAGGGCTTCCTGCTTTTCTTACTGTAATTCATCAATACAATACATGCAGCATATGTTCAGGGGAGGAAAGGCCAACGGCAGTTTGAGGAGTAACCATCGGGACGCACGATAGTTTAGCTTTATTTTAGAAGGCCGGTTGATTTAAGTTCTGAAAGTTTCTTGTTTTCGTTGAAGTGCGCCAGTAGAATCATAATTCCCCAAATGAACTGCCGTCCCGTTCGGCGCGGGCCCGTGGACATTTGGCCTGTAAACAGGAGGCCTTTCAAAAAATGGGTGCAGTATAATCTTGCCTTACTATTTCGTGATCTTAAACTGTATTTATACCGGGTGTCCCAGAAAAAGCGCAACGGCGGTTTTTCGGAACTTTACCGTCAAAAAGTAGTTAATTTTTTTACATCAGTGGGTAAAAGCATCTGCTACCAAAGAGAATGATACCAAGGTTATTTAATTTGGTGAAGTATTTTGATTCGGTAGGGGATCCTTTACTCAGTGTAGAAAAGTAAAAAAAAAAAAAAAAAAAATTGAAGGCAAAGTACTGAAATCCGCCATTTCTCTTTTTCTGGGACATCCAATCATCCTCATGATATCATAAATATGAAAGAGTTTCAGTTACCCTTCACTGCTAGACAGAAATTATTCCGTTTATTTTCCATGACCTTAACTAATTCCACAAGGCAATTTAAGAAATTCCTGAAAGCGTACTGTACAATTACTTTCTTCTCTTAATAGTTGCACCATTTATCCTTTCCTGTAAACATTATGCCTATGTTAATTTTGATTCTATATTATGTTAATGTTGATTATTTATTATGCATTGTTCATTTGGTAAACGCTGTGATATAGTTTCCGGTTAGGTTTTCATTGTCATTATCAATAACAGTTTGATAATGATTAATGATTGTTATCATTATAATAAGTATTTTATCATCATCATCATTGTCATTCATTTATTCTTGTTCTAAACATTATTATCGTAATTATCATTACGTCTAGTACTAGTAGCATGATTAGGTAGCTGTTCTGGATAAATAAGACCTGATACCTCCCTCAATGTTCACTTTACTGTACAGATTGTCTATCAAACCCCTGTAAGAATGGAGCGACCTGTACGGAGACCCTTGACGGATTTACTTGCACCTGCCCAAGAGAGTTCTATGGTGAACTATGCAGTGAGTGTGATTAATTGAAAGTTCAATATCAGTAAACTCCCTATTCTACCTACTCCATAAATAATAATGATGATAATAATAATAACAATAATAATAATAATAATAATAATAATAATTATTTTTATTATTATTATTATAATAACAATAATATCAATAATAATAATAATAATAATAATAATAATAATAATAATAATAATGATAGTAATAATGATCATGAAAACAACAATAACTGATATCCATATAGTACAGGAGATTGATATAAATGGTTATTATAAACAAAGGCAATTTGTATCAATTATATTCACATACTGGGAAATCTCACTGTGGGATTGGTCGAAAGTTAATCACGTGATAAAGCGTAGATTTGCCCTTCAATTAATCGAGCAGAAAATTTCATTGCACTCGATGGTGATAGTACTTTATCTCTTCAGTCCATAGAGTCACAACGTAATGTATGCAAACAACCAACCTAAAAACAAACAACCTAATGTATGCAAACTGGATTCCATCTATTCAGATGCCATTACACATAACAGGTGAACTGAAATAGTTGGTAACCAAGGGTTATGGAGAGAAACGTGCACAAATTTGAATACATCAGTAAAAAAGGTCTATTAAATAGGATAGTTAAAATGCAAGCAAGGTTACAGGGTCCCTGTTAAGCAACTTGATGAGGTTGTAGAAAGGGCTATGCTAGCCAGATTCGAAGTCATTGTCGGAGACCCATCCCATCCTCTTCACACTGAAATCATGTTTAATAAGCCTGGAGGAATAAGACTGCCGTGTTAGACCGGCAGCTAGGTGACTTTTGATTAGATGAACGAGGTACCAACATCTGAGTACTGGAACACCCGGGGAGGAACCTCACATCCGTAAATACCTCACCCGCAATGCCACAGAAAAAAATCACCCATGCTCTAATATCATCTCGACTAGATTTCGGAAAATGCCCCTGATGTTTGGTTTACCTCAAAATGCTCTTGCAAAACTTCAAAAATTACAGAATGCTGCTGCGCGTATAGTGACCCTCACCAATAAGCACAGCCACATCACACCCGTTCTGAAATCGCTACACTGGCTACCTGTTGAACAACGCGTTATTTTTAAGATTCTTTTATTACTCTTTCACTGTACACGTGGATCCGCTCCTCTCTATAACATCTCCTTGATACACCAATATGCCCTTCTAGATCTCTTCGTTCTCAAGACTCTGGTTTGATGGTTATCCCTAAAATCAAAACAAAGTGGGGGGAACGTACATTTGCCCATGCTGGGCCATCCGCATGGAATTCTCTTCCTCGAACCATTAAAGATAGTAGCTCTGTTGAAATGTTTAAATCTAATCTTAAAACCTATATGTTTAATTTGGCCTACAATTGATATTTATCCTTCTATTTGTCTTCAGCACTTTTAATCTAAATACTTTCCTTCTTTTTCACCTCTACTTTGCACTAGTGCGCCTAGAGCATTTGATATTCTTATGGATTTGGCGCCATACAAATCATATATATTATATACCAAACTGAGCGTCTGCCGCTGCATCTCTGCTGCATGCGGCCCCTGGGGCCTTTTAAAAGGTGCCCCCAAAATGCGTCTCATTACACTGAATTCGGAATGGCCCATGACAGACGAATTTTCTGCTGCTAAGTGCCCGGCAGACGCCCCCCCCCCCCCCCAAGGGCCAATCATTGCATAGAGGCTATATAGGCTTGGTTAGATGAACGAGTTACCACATGAAACCCACGGCAGATTTTGGGTCTCATGACACAAATTATGAAATGACCCATGAAAGACGAATTTTCTGGTGTTTTGTGCCCGGCCGACGCCCCCAAAGAGTGGCCCAAGGGCCCTTTTCGTATTTTTGACCCAGGTTAATAATCCTATACCACTTGAAACAAATATGAAATGGTCAAGTCGATCTTACAAACTAGCAAATGGGCCATGGCAGATGAATTTCCTGCCGTTGTGTGCCCGGAATACGCCCCCAAAGAGTGGCCCTAGGGCCCTTTTAATGTTTTGACCCAGTTAACATCTTAGATGTCACTTAAAGACATTGGTTAACATTGTTATGATTTTTAAAAATCTTGTTTTGTTACTTGAAAATGGGATAAACATAAGGGTTATAGTGTAAATATACTAGTCTGAAAGTTTCAAAGTACTACTGCTTTGTGCCCAGCAGATGCCCCTAAAGAGTGGCCCGAGGGCCTCTGTTGTATGTTTGACATAGTCAACATCCTAGGTATCACTAACAACCAGTTTGAATGGTCATGACAGACAAATTTTCTGATGTTCATTAGCTAGACCCCCCCCCCCCCGAGTCCCATAAAGACCCCCGAAGAACCTCTTGTAGCATAAAAAAAGAGAAATTACATGTTATTCAGTAATTCAATAGAATCACTTCTCGGCGATATTACAATTTTAATGGTATAAATATTGAATCTGTCCAATCAACAGAATTTCTTGGAATATTCGATAACCCTAATAGATATTCTCTGTAGAGTGATCTCAAGGAACGTCGGTGTCATTGATAAGTTAAAATCATGTATTCCACACAAAGTGCTTCTTACTCTTTATTCAACTCTCATTCTTCGGTCTATCCTTAGTGTAAGTGCGCACGAAATTTACAAAATAATGACGTCTGAGAAGTCAAAACAAGAAATCCGGGGATCCGGTATGAAATGAATCCGGGTATAAATGAATAAAGTGCACCGTCTTCGTCAACTGCTCGTGGCGCAGTGGTTAAAGCCATTGCCAGAGCTCAATAAATTACTAGTCATGCTAGTCAAGGGTTCGAATCCCCATGACGCTTGTAATTTTTGATCGTTATGAAATTGATGACAATGGCGTTTATTCCGTTGACGAAATAGTTAAAGTATGATAGATATTCTTCGATCAAGTGCCTACCATTCCGTGCCTGCTTACACTAAGGATCGACCCATTCTTCCTTATTTAAACTACGGGATCCTCTCGCTGAAGTCCCCCCCCCCCCACTTCTTTGAGTAGACACGTTGGCCTCTGTACAATAACGCGGAAATGATTATCCTGGTTTGTACGCTCAGCCCCCCCCCCCCCCTCCCCCACTTTCAAAAACGCTCCGCGGCTTCTGATCCAAATGCGAGCTTCTATCTGTATCACTCCTCACCAAAATACTGAAATACACGCTTATCCCAAAGACATCCCTCCAAAATCAATACCACCCTCCCTTGACCAGAACAGCACTAGCGCAAAACACAGGACCAAATCATTGTAATAATAATCAAACCCTCAAACGTTATAACAACGTTCACACCTTCAAAAAACATATTAAACTATCCATGCTAAAGGGGTACAAAACATAATATGAACATTTTAATTTCAGAAAATGTATCAACCTTATACAGAAATTTCACCCACACCCTAATCCTGTATATTGCGACTCTCACATCTATACTATCTTCTCTTTTCTTCCTGATTCTTCTGCTCCTTTACGGTGTGACATTATCTCCTTTTTTATCTTATGGATCTATTCCTTTTCCACTTACCTTACTTCCCGCCATCTTTATTTTCAACCATACATGTAAACCCATGAGAATGTCTTACTTAATTTATGATTATACGCAATATTGTTTCTACCATTGTATGTTTTTCAAGAGGGACAAGCCCTGCTTTTTAATACCAGTGATTGAAACTGTCTATCTGTTTCCACTGTAAACAGTGTAATATCTACTTATTATTCATAAACTTTTAATAATGTCAACAGCTTGTATACTTTCTTATATCGTTGTACTTTTGTACAATGTGTCAAACATGTGATAATAAAAATCCATCAAGAAAGAAAGAAGGATCCACGATATCCATGGTAAAAATACAACGATTTATTTATTACCGTTAACTTTTACCTTAAGTTTGTACGTAGTCATATTATCGTGCCTGTACCAATAGCAGTAATTCTTCTTTCTTTCTTTTTTCAGTAAATATAGCTTTCTCGTTGACTGAGGCCCCCCCCCCCCCATGCATTTAAGCCCCCCCTTTTCAGCTTCCGGCTGCTTATAAGCAGGAGAAAATTTGGCTGGCAGTCTCATTTCTGTAAGATTAGCCTGAGCTAAATGGTGTTAGATGGTAACTCAATTATCCAATCTTGGTCGAGGTTACAGAAAGGGGCCTTTGGTTCACGTCTTGGGTCGTCTCATGGGTCCAAAAGAGACAAAACAGTAGAATGTTTTGTGGAATGCATACATATATTTCAAATTTGTTTCAAGTTGTACCTAATTTTGTTGGTCAAAGGCCCTTTTAGGGGGACCTTGGACGGGGGGGGGGGGGTGGGGGACGTCTGGCTGACACTTAGCAAAAGAAAATTTGCCATGGCCATTTCGATAGTATTTAGGTCGACCTGACCATTTTAAACTGTTTTTTCAGCGATACCTATAGGATGTCTATGACTCGTGGGTCAAACATAAAGAGAGGCCCTCGGGCACGAAAGCAGCAGAAGTACATTGTCTGTCATGGCTCTTCGGTAGTCTGTAGGATAGACCCGACCCTTCGGGCCACTCTTTGGGGGCCGTCTATTATGTGCAATGCTGTTATTCATTTATGCTTAAAAATCAGACGTAAATCAATTTTTATGCTGATGCATGACAATAAATTATCTTGAATCTTGAATTTTTTGATCCTTCCTCCACTTCCTCACCTTCCTTCTCATATATGTTTTCTATGTTTCCGATATATTATTCTAATTATTTCTATAGATCGCAGTGATATTATTTTTATAACGTCGTGTTTCCTAAAAACCGTTTTCCTCAATCATTCATTCTCTCTATAGCGCTTTCTTGTATCATTCTTCTTAAGACCGTGGTATAAGTTGGGGCCTGTTACGTAAAACTTGCGTTTGAACGCAAGTCTGGAAATGAAACGCAACTTTATATTTAGCTATTCAGAAGAGCGCATAAGGGACTTGGGTTTGAATTTAGGAGTTGCAGTCAAAGGCCAGTTTTATGCTACGGGCCCCAGACCGGTTTTCAGAAAAAACGGTTTGAATTGCATACCGTTTTTCTTATACAGTTCTTATTCTATCGTCTTTCTAGACTGCCCTATTATTCATACTCCTGATGGCGGTAACACAAAAAAGATCACTTACCATGGCCTAAATATGACCCAGGGTGTGACGTCATTTCATTTTGAAGTCAGCGCCAACAACGATGCCACCATTGTGCTCTTGCAAAGCTTTGACGAGAAAGACTTAGTCTACATATTAGGCAAGTATACAAATTAAAGTACCCAAAATTTGACATTGGTATAACGTGTCATGGAAAATGTATCAATTTCTTTTCAACGGCAATATCAAATTACATGTAACTTTTAAAAATGATGAAAACAAAAAAGAGCTGTGAGCAGTTCATATCACACACATTAACAACTTCCGCGTGCATGGGCTAATCAGCAAGTCGGAGCTATTTTACCTACACATCCCGGTGTTGTCACTTTGAACCATGATCGGCAACCGAGAATTTGACCCCTATTTCGCGGTGTTTCAAGTACATTTTTAACCATTTTGCCACAAAACGGTACAAATCAGCCTTTTAAACACCCCTATTTTTCGCATTCCACGTACACTTTT